>CM075861.1:55157279-55249779 GCA_037975125.1 Latrodectus hesperus
AATGCAAAATTCATCGACAAAAATTCCCTTGAAGAGTTAAAATAGGAACTACCAAACGGCACTAATTTCTTTAGAATTGTTAGACGGTTGTTGGGCTACAATGTATTAAATCAATTTGTAGATTTTTTGTTTTGATAACTACATTTTTAAAAGAAAAGGAAATAAATTATATTCATAATTAGACGATGATGAATGGTTTAAAATATTTAATGTTTTTGACTGATGCCATGGAACATTTTCAAACACTGAATTCCCAATTGCACGATAAAAATAAAATAATATCTGACCTCTCACAGTGTGTATTCAATTTTCAAACTATATTAAATAAAAGAACTTAAAAATAAAACATTTATTTATTTTCCTTGAATTAAAAACATTTTTTTCAATATTAAACAAAAAAAACTGGAAAAGTATATAGAAAAGCTAAAAGGAATATTGACGGAATTCCAAAATAGATTTAAACATTTGAAACATTACAAATCATTTTATGATATTTTTTTATCCATTTGAAATTAATACAACTCAATGTAAGTTTTCTATTTCCGATATAATTATAATATAAAATGCATTTGATTAATTAAGATTAATAGAGATGCAAGAAGATCAAATTTTACCATTAAAATATAAGTCCATGCCAATTATTAAATTTTGGAAATTTGTACTACATTTAAAGTATTATGAATTAAAAAAGGCTGCTGGTTGAATTATTTAAATATTTAAAACAACATACTTACATGAATCATTTTATTCCATTCAAATCCGAACAACTATCGGTATTAACTACCAAGCATCGCAAAGAATTACTGTGAAGTGTTGTCATTCACCAAATTTTAAGGAATTATGTAGAGAAGTAAAATAAATGTTTAATATTTAATATTTAAATTCAATGCACCTATTTTGTACTTTTATTTATATGTTTTCAATACAAAAAATTTCTGTAAGAAATATTAATGCCTTTTTTACATAAATTTAAAATACGTATTTAATTGGGGCTGGCGAAATATTTCAAATTTTGAAAAATAGTTCTGACTGTCAAGGAGCTTGGACAACCCTGATATATAGAGCATCATTCACAATATTTCGTGAGAGAGAATTATACATATTTAAAATTAACTGAATAAAGACAGTTAAATATATGTTCTTTCAATCTGTTCATAGCCACCTTTACAAAATATGCTATTTTTTTAATAGTGAAGTTTAAATAATAGCATTTTAAAATTGTAGGTACAAGATTTGAGATATAAAATTAAGGATTTATTAATTAAATAGAATTTATATCTAATATTAAAAGACATTTTAATAAATTAGGATCTGTTAATTTTATTGAAAACTTTGGATAAATAAATCAAATTATAAAAAATATTTAATGAATCAATTCTGTATACGAAATATTATTTCCAATATACCTTGAAACAAATGAAAAATTATAAATTATACCTTAAAACAATTGTAAATATATTATTCGATACATTTTTGAATAAGTTCTGTATTTAAGTGTACTAATTTTAGTATGACCTAAACTTATAATGATTC
This sequence comes from Latrodectus hesperus, assembly GCA_037975125.1. Taxonomy (NCBI): domain Eukaryota; kingdom Metazoa; phylum Arthropoda; class Arachnida; order Araneae; family Theridiidae; genus Latrodectus; species Latrodectus hesperus. The sequence goes on from CM075861.1 coordinate 55,158,813, forward strand.
TATGATAAGATAAAAATAATACCATTGTTTGAAATTAAAAATTAAAAAATAAATTGAAGGTATAAATAAAAAACAGAAAGAAATATTCCCTAGATTGAGAATGTATTCTTAACTATTAAATTCCAGTCGCAAATATTGAAAGTCAAATTTTGAAATTAAATATAATTCAATATTATTTTAATTAATGATTACAAAATGATAGAAAATAGCTTGTAATGAAAGAAAATAGCTTGTATCTCTAATAAAAAGTATACAGAAAAACTCATCTTAGAAGAAAATATTTTTATTTGATCTTCCATAGCACATTTTTATATGAATACAAATGTATACTTACACAAATTTTAATCTATTGAAAGTCTTGTCATTTTTATACACTTATCACCACTTTTTAAACATTTTTTACTTTTATCATTATATTTCTCTAAAGAAATAGGAAATACAGAAATTAACAGAATGTTTTTATGTTTTCTTACTGATTCTTGTTAATAATTCATTTAATTAAAACTCTATTTAATCAGGAAGTATGCATTCAGCGTCTATAATTAGGATTTAGAAATGGAGTTAATACTTATGCTATTATATTCAGATAGTTGATAAAATGTCCCTTTTTCGTTTATGATTAAGAATAAACAGGAAAATAATTGTCAGGTGCAACGTTTTGTTTAATTTCTTTTACGAGATAAATACTAAAATATGATAATCTCTGCACTATTCAAATAATAGAAATGACCTCAATATACCCCCATTCATAAAATTATTCATGAGAGTATACATATTAAAATAATTGTTCACTCTTGAGTTCACTACAACTTCAGTGAACTTTAAAAAAGGAATGCCTACAAATTGGTAAAAAAAGGAAAATAACTTAATCACTTGATGTTAAATCCATTTTTTTATTTTTGAAAATGAACACGCTAAATTAGGGATGTTTATGTTTTGTATGTGACTTATTCATTTTAAAAAGAAACACATTTCAATTCATTTTAGATTTATATTTTTTAATGTCTATGACAAAAAATAAATATGCAATAAAAATATGCACAGAAAAGAAATAGTCCTTTAATTATTAAGATATATAAAATAAAAGACTGAATATTTTCTTTGTTTTTATTCTATTTTAAAATCATGCTTTCTATCACGTTGGATAGCATCATATTTTGCTTCATATTTTTTGTAATAAATCTGATGAGAGAATGCGTTTATTTTATTTTGAAATAATAATAATTTTTTATGTGTAAGAACCATTTATGTTTTCACGGTAGAAAAAACAGGCTTCAGATTGTTTGTTTTCCAAACTTATATGTTTTATTTTCAATATCTTTTAACAAGAATACATTAATCTTATTTTAAGAGAAAAGAAACTAATTCATTGTAAATTTGAAAACAAATATTTAAAAACTTCAGGATATGGATTATTTTGATCTGCTTTTTGTAGGAAATATCAATTTTAAAGAAAATTTGATGATAAAATTAAGATGCAATCTAAATGTTTGATAAGAATACTTAGTTTTTATGTAAATTGCTAGATTAATTAAATTTGCTGTCAATTTTTTCTTCAATTTATAGATTTGAATCTTAGTTAATTTAATATATTATTAACTTTTTCAGAACCTAATTATAATTTTTAAAAAATACAGAATAATACTTAATAGCAATGTTTTCCATAATAATCATCAGTCTAAATTGTTGATGTAGCTCAATGGCAGTTCACATGTAATCATCAATCCAAAAAATTTGTGTAATTCTTAAACGATTCATTATGAAAACTAATTAATATGTCCTTTTTATTGAAGAACACTTTTTGTGGTATGATTTTATATTCGATACAAAATTAATATAACTTAAACTTTAATTTAAAATGAGAATTCGTGTGGTGTGAATTGATGATTTTTGAAACTTTTTTCGAGCAATAAGATCTAAATATAAGCTAAAATCCTACAAGAATGTAATTAACAAGTATCAGTTCATATTACAAAAGTTAATATCTGAACAATTCCTTAAAATGTTTAAAAATATCTTTAAAAGATAATATGCATTTGAGATATCATTTCTTTAGTTAGAAATATAACGTTGGAATACTTAATACAAATTAGGCTAATTTTTTAATATGTAAATCACATTCAACACATTGTATGTAAATTAAAAAGAATATAAAATATCTTTTACTTCAACATTATTCCCCTTTCTTAAAATATTTAATAAAATCATATAATTAATTAAAAAATTTCTTTGTAGTAAGGAAAATTTTTGAAATAATTTGCAATTTGTTTTTTGAAACGATGTAAAAGATATTAATTTACTCTTTATCAATGTTATTAATAAGTTAAATTCTTCACAGTTTCGTTTTGTCATGTCTCTTAAAACTATTTTCTTTTCAGAGGACGGTTGTATAAACAGTTAAAGTAAATTTCCAAGCAAAGACTTTTAAAGAAATGAAAATGGATTACTTATATAAAATCTATGTAGGTGAGGACATATATGTACAGAAGTACGAAGAAAAATCTTCAGAAAAATTGGATTTAAAAGAGGAAAAAGAAACAAAAGATATTAATGAATTGACTCCTTTAGAAATGAAGTGGCATTACTTTTTACTTCACTTTTCTGTCCAAATAGCTGGACTGTATGGTCTGTATCTTTGTATTACTGAAGCTAAATGGCAGACAATAGTGTTTAGTAAGTAAATACTGTTAAATAAATAAAAATTTACAGTACCAAATAACATGATACAGTAGAGTCACAAAACCTTAGCTATCGATAGCCTGACAGACCAAATAACTCGGCCACACTCTGTCAGCTCGAAAAAGACCTGATTGCGCACCCGTTCTTAAATTCCTTTGTCTCGATTCACACTCCCACTCCTATAGCACGTGTCTAACACCGTTTTACGCTCAGCCACTTCAGCCACCACTCGTTCGTTCAGTACTCGTTCAGCGTCCTGAAAAAAGTTTGTGGATGTGCAGATGCTTATGAAAATGACGTCGAACAATGTTTAGAGAATGATTATCAGAAATACTTAAATTTTCCAATGCAGAAGTCATTGCTTCTGTTACACTTAATGAAAGAAATGGCGCAAAATGATAAAAACGTTGACATTTACTCGATACAAACTCCAACCACAACTACTTAATTGGTTAGGGCTTAGTTCTTATAATAAGAAGTTAGTAATTTCGAATACCTGCTTAAATGAAGCATTTGGGACACATTAAGTAGGTCGTGGGCACAATGCCATTCAGGGGAAATAATCACTCACGGGGTGGAAAATCAAGTATCAAATAGTTTTATGCTTGATATCCAATTATAAGTTATGAAGATTCTCTCGTTGCTGCATCGAGTACCTAGTGGAGCCCACTTCTGGGCTAGATAAAGGGATGTATGCTGGCGCAACTGAGGCCGTACATGCTCCTTAACTATGGTATGGAAGGCACGAAAGGCTGTCGAAACCGATCTTCTGTATTTTGAATAGGAAGTATTGCTAATGGACTTATTTTTCCATAGTCATCTTCGTAATGAAACAGCAAAACGCATAATAAAAAGACAATACATTTTTCTTTAAGAAATAAACAGTTTTTTGCAAACTCAGATTGTTACTTTTCTTCATAGACAACTTTTCACCATCATGAAGTAGTTTTCTTAGGTCTGTCTTATCAAGTAAACTATTGTACAATGTATTCATTAATTTTCATGTAGTAAAAGTTCATACCTTCATAAGGTATGTTTTTAAACCCCATTCCTTATAACCCGGCGTTTTCACAAATTTGGTAACCCTTTGGTCTACATCAGACAGATCGAGATTTTGGGACTCTACTGCATAATTCATGTATATTGTGATAGATAGTGAAATAATGTATTTCATACTTTTAATAATGGTTTTTTTACATAAAAATAATAAATTTGATTGATATTTTAAACGAAATAATTTTAACTCTTTTTCTCAATATTACGTGAATCTCCTAAAGGAAGGTATATGTAAAGAGTCTAATGCTGTCATTTAAATAGTAATAACAAAGAAAAATTACTTAAATTGTGGAAACTTTTTAGTTACTTACCCTTCCATTGTTTTATCTTAAAATTACTTGTTAATTCAGAACGGATTTTAATTAATTAATATTTTTTTAATGAACACTTGGTCATTGAAGGTATTAGGTTTTTTTCAAATGATAAAATAGTAAACTAATAAATTTCATTTGATAAAATAGTAAACTAATAACCAAAATTTACTATATTTTGTGCTCTTTTAGATTATTTGGAAAAATAAAATGAAAAATGAGAAAAAATATTTTTAAAAAATTGCATAAAAATAGTTTTTAAATTACATAAAAATGTATATTTAGTCATTCTCTATTAGTTGATGTTAACCTGAATATGTATGTGATATGTCAGTTGTACATTCTACATTGTCTATTGAGCTGTTTTAGATTGTCTTCTAATTTATTTGTTAGAAGTGAAAATAAAATTGTAAAATAGTGACACTCGACACTAAAGTAGAAAAACGAATTTAAAAAAAAAATAATGTCCTGCATGGCAGTTGCAAATCGACCTAGCCAGGTGAATACATTCACTCTCGAATGAGAAGATATAACTATAGCTGGATTTAATGAGCCAAAGCAAGATTATTTAAACTATTGGATCAATCATATAATAATATAATTTTACCACTTTGTTGAATTAGCGTCACACAGTTCTACTCTCCTGTATATGTATTCTCAAAAATGTTTTTACGGAATTTAAAAAAGTTCCTCAGAAGAATTTGAATTTTTACAATTTTTTATTATTTTTGACTTGTTTTCACTTGCTAATGTTAAATTTAAACACTAAGATATAATCTGATATTCTTGATCTATTCACTTTTATACTTGCATCGAAAAAATACAAGGCAAAAATTTATAACCAAGTTTATTCAAAAAGTAAAATTTAAAGTTCTACAATTTTAGTTAAATTAATTTTGTTGGGAAAAAATGAAGCATTCAATAGTCATCTATTGATTCGAAACATAACTATGAATTTTGATTAAATATTAATGTAAAATGATAACTTTGTATCACTATTTTTATTGCTGTGTTAACTTTAAAATGAAATGATCATTATTAAATTCATGAACAAAAGTTTGTTAATCATAATATTTTTATTTTTGTGCACAAATTAATAAAAAGGAAAACATATCTTTGCAGATTCAATTATAAATTAATAAATAAAGGTCACATTTATTTATGTTCAGTGATAAATCTAACATTTTAAAATAAAGTGCCAAAGATTCGATGTTAATATAATTTTTAGGATCAGATTTACTGTACGGTTACTCTTGGTTCGTTTTTCTTGCGCCAAATTTAATGAACATTTTTAGTGGAAACCTGACAAATTAGTATTTTTGCAACCCTATTTGTCATTAATTTCTCAAGAATATTTACCGATTTCAATTCATTAATATAAATTTGATCAAAAATTTTTATAGATAATTTAACATATCAACTTTAATTTTACCATTGATGTTTGAAATCTATAAATGTGCGTTTTTTGTTAATTTTGTAAAATTAGTTGAGAGCATATTGTTAGATACCAACTATGTACGAAATATTTGTCACTATTTAAGCCATTTCCCTCCCGCCGTTTTCCAGATCGGAAATTCGTCATAAGGTCACCCTTGGCGACTTTTTTAAAATTTCGCCAAGGTTGACCATACGGTAAAATTTTACCAATTTTTACAAACTAATCAGAACTGAATTATTTTTACAAGAAAAATCTTTTGAGGATTTAGTGTCTCAAAATTATATTCATCTAGTGTTGATTCCATATATTCATACAGAATTAATATTTTACCATCATTTAAAAAGTTCTTTAAGAAAGTCGTTTGTCCTTATACATTTGTTATTATAGTTTGGCATGTAATTAAAACCTTTAACCAATGCAAATTTATCGTATTTCATTCGACTGAATTTTATCAAAATTCGATGGCAATGTTTTAAGATTATTTTTCAAGTCATTTCCATTATCAAGTCAGTAATAAAGTGATTTTTAACATAACTAATTGTCTAAAATATTGCCGATTCAATTGTCTGGTTTTCAGCCGAATATGAAATCTGTGATTTCAGGAAAAAATTCGGAATCTCCGGGCGTTCTATCTCTAATAACAGAAAAGACATACGTGTTACTTACAAGGTGTCAGTGTACCACGTGGTACGAGCCTTGTGTCAAGAAAACAGACTGTAGACAAGTGTATGCACATAAATTTTTATGACCAGTGCCTTAGATGTTAGGGCATCGTTTTCACTATCGGAAGGTATTGAAATTTGAATCCTGACTTAGCCAAATATTTGTTTGTTCACCAGATTCTGCTGTGACACTTTAAATTGGACGATGTTGCAATGTCTTCCAAACGAAACGATAATTCCTGGATGGAAGGTCAAGTATTGAAATATTTTCTTTGGTTTTTGCTACTAAATATTATAGACTCAAAATATGACGTTTAAATCTAACGTGTTGAGAAAACTCTTTAGGTAAAGGATAGTGATGTAAGTTCGCGCAAATTTTTACGATGGCAGCAGGACCATGGATTGTCTGTTAAGCAGCCATAGCTTTGGGTACAATTGGCTCTGCATCACAGAGTGAATCAACTTCTGTGGTGAGATCAAAAATGAGTGTTGACACTTTAAGGCATGACGTCACATTTTCAGGAGTATTTTAGTTTTGCTTATAGCATTGTGCTTGTCGTATTAATATTTTGCAGCTTCGTTAAAAGCATTCATTGAAAGCGTGTATTTACCATCATTATTCAGTATCACCAATGAAAATGATAGTAAAAGGACGTTATTCTTGACCACTTGTGTCTCGCATTAATAGTTTTTTTGCAATATTGGTTACATTTCTGATATTTTGAGGCCCCACGGATTGATCCCTAAACTTAAGATGTAAGAAACTCTGTTTCCCAATAAAATATAACATGTTTCTCGTATTATATAATGTTTTTACAATACCAAAATGTTTCAGTGCTGTTCTGGCTGGCATGTTCTCCAGAACTCTCACCAATAGAAATCCACTAGTCATGCAGTTTTTGATCATGTTTTGCCATCATTTTTAAACTACATTAGTATCTATTATCTGTTTCATTCAATGCTCATGTTTATCAGTGCTGTAATATTTGCAAGAGACGGTAGTTCTGAATATTTATTTCTTAGATTGTTGGTTTCCAAATATCTTTAGTTATTAATTTTATCCAGTCTAATATTTTTTGCAAATAATATTATTTTGTCATTTTAAGTTCTTTTTAATGAAGCAATTTTAATGGCTAGTCATGTAAATTGTTTAATAATATAAACTGGATACAGTTTATGAAGGTCTCAGGGATGTAAATAAATAATGAATGAAGTAAAATGCACCTATTCAACATTTTTTAAGTACTTAAAACTATGCAAAATATTTCTGGAAATATATATCATGATAAATAAATTATGCAATCTAGAATGTTGAGAGTAATGAAAATAATATTTTCACTTACAAAGCATTATAATTTTTGAAGTGTTTTTATAGAATAAGTATTGTTGATGTTTTACAGGATTCAATTTTGTTTTAGCTTGTTTGATATTGTTTCGATCATAAATCTAATTAAACTATTTACCAAAAAGTGCTTGGACACCCATGCAAATTGCAATATCTGCAGTACTATTCTACATCACACTATCTGTGCTTAAAAATCATGTAGGAAGCAGCATTGGCATTATTCACAATCATGATGTCACGAAATTACAGATATGTCTGACTTCGAAGAAGACGTAAAGTTGAATGTCATAGATGTGACTGATCCTTAAGTTAAATAACCGTTAAGTTAAACATTACAAAAACGATTATGGCTTTTGTAATCCAGAAATGGAAGGTAAGTGGGGATGCTCGGAATAGGCTTTGATAATGCTAAACCACGAAAGCAAGAAATCGAAACTGTTGATTGCTGTGCAAATATATTCAGTAAAAAATGACACCAGTTGACTTTTCATATGTTCCAGGTTTCCCTACAAGCAATAATTGGGATTCTAAATTTAAAAATCTTGATAACACTGCTTATGAGAGCCCAGTTAGATAATATATCTTAAAATTCAGACCCTTCTAAAATGCTATAAGAAATATCCCATTTTTGAAATTGTAAGAAATGTATATCGTGATAAGGGATGTAAAATCGCTTATCATTATAATCTTACACAATTATTATAATATAATTAAAATTAAATGTAACTTAATTTTTTTTAATTTTCAAATAAAATTGATTTTTCGCCCAAAAAACACTTAAATAAATGTCTCAAAGGTTTCTAATTCGTTGGTTAATTTTTATCTATATTATAAAATAATATTAATTTTTTTTATAAATTTAAAACCCTATTTTTTAAATAGTCATAATTTTTAAATATTAAGTACTAAAAAGGAAGTATCGAATGTTTTATTTTGCATGTTATTTTAAAAAATACTAAATGAGTAAATAATTTAAAATTCATTTATAAGATTAACTTTTAATTAAATATATTTTTAATGAATAAATTATTAAACGTTCTTAAATAAACTACCATTTAATTTAGGTATTTTTGCTAAAATATACAGTCAAAAATGAAAGCAATATAACTCTAAATATATTTTCTTTGTAACTATATTTTTCTAACTTTATCAATTTCATTTCCAGCTCTTATTTTGGATGCTCTGTGTATGATAGCCATTATGGGCGGAGGGCATAGATTGTGGAGTCATCGAAGTTACAAGGCAAAATTGCCCCTCAGGATATTTTTTGCCTTTTTCTTTACAGTGGCTGCTCAAGTAAAAGAAATAATAACAAATAATTTTTTTTTTAATTGAGAGAATTTATTCTTAGATTTTATGGCAATAGCAACTGAAAACTGTTACAGGGTTCATTTATTTAAATTTTTAAAATAAGCAATAAATAATATCATATTTTGTGCCTATTTGTTTATCTTGCAGGGTTCTATAATTTATATAACCACATGTGTTTCTTAAAAAATTGCCAAGTTATGTATAAATGCATAAGTATCACTTGAACATTTGCTTACAATAAGATAAAATTTAACATTCAGATTTCTTAAATTCATTCTAGCAAAACAAAATTCAATACAAATAAATCTTAAGAAATTTTGGGGAAAGTTTATGGTAACAATTAAGCAATATTTTTGTTTATCGCACATAGGTTTTGGATGGAATGTTTGCGCTGTTCAGTTGATATTATTATTTGTAAAAAATTTGAATATATCAAAATTAATATAACTTCATTGGAATTTATTAAATAATAAAATATTAATTATTAGTTTTTCCTTAACATTACTACAACACATTAATTTACACAAACCTCTTACTTATTTTTAGACAAAAAGCATTTGCTTCTTGTAGAAAGAGTTAGAAAGCATTTTAGGTGTTTATATCTTTGAAAACATTGAATTCAATACAAATGAAAATACACACACATTTATGATTATATTGTTTGTGTATGAAGTTTATAAAGAACTCCAATCATCCAAAAATATTGGGACTGAACCCCATTTGGATAATGAACTATTTATTTTATTAGATTTTTTAAAAAAAAATGATTCATTTTATTTAATTACAGTTCATTGAAAATTAAAGGGAAAATACTAATTTTTAATACGAATTTTTGATCAATTAATTAAAAGGCAATTCTTTTTTTATAATAAAATAATAAATAAAAAGTAATATATAATAGTACATTACACTAAAACGCAATACTTTTACATGTTCACGGACTTACAAGTGCTATACATTAAAGAAGTATATATGAATAGTACTGTAAATGAAAGTCATTTCTTGTTGAATATCTCGATCAGAGTAAGATATTTCACTGTAATATATATATATATATATATATATATATATATATATATATATATATATATATATATATATATATATATATATATATATATATATATATATATATATATATATATATATATATATATATATATATATATATATATGCTTAATTACATGTCTTAATAGGAATCTTTATTCACTTGGGTGCTTAATCACAGAATTCATCATAAGTATGTAGATACAAATGCTGATCCTCATAATGCAAAAAGAGGTTTTTGGTATTCTCATTTTTGGTGGACAGTAACAAAAAGGACAGAAGACTTCAAAAGAAAAATGAAAACTATCGATATGAGTGACCTAAAAGCAGATCCAGTTATACGATTTCAGTGGAGGTAAATATTTTTGTAAAATGTATAAAAATATGGCATGATTTTAAAAAATGCTATAATTCAGTGTAAACTGATAATGTGTAATATTAACTTCACATTATTTATTAAATATTAGAAACAACAAGTAAAATATGAATGATATAAATTAGAGTGTAGAAATCAAGTAAATATTTCTGTTACATAATTGCATATGAATAACAAAATGTAGAACAGAACGTGTAATTTAAATGTGCTTTACATAAATGATGACCATTTTTAACATTGAAAACTATTTCTTTGAATTAAATATTCATTGTTATTTTCATTACAATGAAGATAACAAGGAAGATACTTATTAGATTATTTAAACTTATAAATAAATTTAAAAAACATTGAATTTCTCGCATATTTATAGAAATTAATATTAAATATACCTTAAAACTGAAATGTTGCTTAGATTATTATTTAGCTTAACTCGATTTTATTATACTTACCGTATTTCTTAGCTTTAACTGCTTAAAACATTCTAATTCTAATTGTTAAAAACAATTTTCCTTTTATCAGATTAATTTTTATATTAAACGATGATACCTTAATTTTGCTTAAATTTGAATTTTACGACAAACATTTAGGATAAATAAAGTTTAATCCATATTTTATTTTTTATCAAAATAAAATTAAATATTAACTAAAGAATTATCCAAATGGAAAAATATACATTCATTATGTTTATTACAATAAGAAATTTATTAGAGTATTTTAACATATAATATTAAGTAAAAAAAGAAACATTGAATTCTTCACATATTTATGAAACCTAATATTAACTACTCTCTTAAACTTAAATTTTGCTTTGATAATTGTTTGGCCTAACTCGTTTTTATAATGTTTACAGCATTTCTTAGTTTTAACTTCTTAATACATTATAATTCTATTTGTTAAATGCAATTATATTTCTATCATATTAATATTTATATTAAATTATAATACCTTAATTTTATATAAAGTTGAATTTTTACTGTCCAACAAATATTTATGATAAAAAAATCTTCATCCGCATAATAGTACTTATCAAAATGAAATTAAATATTAATAAGAGAATTATCCAAATGAAAAAAAATTTTTTTGAAACCTATTTCTTAAATTAATAAATTAGTTTTAGTAAATATACTTAAAAATTGAATATTGCACAATTTGTAACATTTTTAATTCATAAATACTCTTATTATTTGAAAAATGAACTTACTTAATTAAAACAAATGAAGTTACTTTTAGAAAATAGATTTATACCCAAGAATAATAAAATGTATACCTAGAATAGATAATTAGTTTAGAAAATATAAGTTTTATATTTGATATTTTTACTATTATTTTTAGTCGTTTGATCTATTTTCTTACATAAAATTCTCTTAAAAATTCCAGTTATCTCATTTTTAATTAAGTAAAACAAATAGACTGCAAAAACCTGTGGTTGAAAGATTATGATTTGTTAAATTGAACTTCATTTTGATTAATAAAACAACTACAAATTCGTAAAATAGATCAATAATTTATTATATAAAAATAATATATTTTATGTCTTCAAATTATAAAATCACATAGAAATATTTTTAATCAGTAATTTATCTATGCATTAGAGTAAACTCAGAATTATAGATTATTATTCGTGCTATTTATTTATAAATCAATCGTACTAGAGTTTAAAAAAATTACAAATGCCTTTACATGCAAAACTTATCAAAACTTGCAAATCTAATTTTAAAAAATAAAATAAATGTTATTATATATTTAAATTTCAGAGTATCGTAACCAAAAACATGCATTAAAATAAAACACTCCATTCAGTTTTCACAAGTTTAAGTAATTAGATTCCACTCAATTGGCTTTTAATATTAATCAAGGAATGCTCATATTATTTGTTCATAAACATTATAAAACCTAATGTACTAAGGCTTTTACCAATTTTGAGATTTAATTTAAAAATCGTTTCTTTTATTTGTTGAATTTATCATTGAAATACATAGTATTTGTAGAATAGAACTTCAAAATATCCATTCGTATATTAAAGGAGCAATCATGTCTATTGTAATTAAATAAGATTTTAATAATTACAGACTCATATAAATCTACCAACCTTGCATTTCAAACTCAACAGTAAAAACAACTAAAGGAAATTGCTTTGATTTAAAAAAAAAAACTTACCTGTAAGTGATAGAAAGCAGAAAAGTGCAATTGTTGTTTTCTAAATACATTATATTTCTGATTTGTATTACTTTCCTTGGAAGTTTTTAATGAAAAATGTTTTTTTTTATTTTTAAAATAAAGCATATGCTACTTTTAATTTTCTACATTTTTTAGATGTTTATTATAGACATTGATTTCTTGAATCATTATGTAGAGTAGCATAATTATTATAACATTTGTATTATATTATTCTTCAATTTTAGTTTTTTAAAAATACACTTTAAAAATCCTTACAATTTTTTAATTTTATTTTTATAAGTAAATATTTTTTCAATAAATTGTGGAAATCTAATATATGTTTCCTTTGGCAGGTATTTTTTGCCTCTATCGTTGCTAACAGCTATATTTCTACCTTTTTTTATACCTGTGTGGTTTTGGGGTGAAGATCCTATAACTTCATATGCTGTGGCTGTTGCCCTGAGGTGTTTTTTGACTTTAAATCAAACATTTTCAATAAATAGTCTTGCACACAAAATTGGCTGCAAACCTTATAATGAAAATATTCTTGCCACCGAGAATTCAAGCGTATCAGTTTTAGCGTTTGGTGAAGGATTTCATAACTTCCATCACACTTTTCCATGGGATTACAGTACCAGTGAGTTTGGAATAAAGTTGAACTTAACAACACTTTTTATAGATTTAATGGCCTGGTTAGGATTAGCTACTAACCGAAAGTCTGCTGCAAAGTCACTTATTGAAACCAGAAAAAGGAAAAATGAAGAGGAATCCATAAAAAAATTTAAAAAGAATGGATTAACTGGTAATTGAAATGAAATATGAAAGAAATGTACCTTAATTTATTTAAAATAATTATCATTATCTCAATATTTTCATAAAAATAAATTATTTTGAGAAACGCGTAGCAAAAATTTGCGTTATTAGTTTGCGTATATTTATGACCAGAACAATTTATAATATATTCAACAACTATTATTTTAACAATAAAATCTTTTTAATATAGTATTATTTGAATTAGCACATTAATATCTCAGAATGGACATATTTATATTGAATATGTATTTTTCCCGCTGATATTGACAATTTTATTATATTGGTTTTGTTGGACATACATAATTAAATTTTTTTAAGTATATTTTAAATTTTTAAAATTGTTTGTAAATGAATATATTATTTATTAATGTTTATAAAGTAAATCAAATGAAATTAACTCCCTTATATTCTTGTTTTTTAAAGTAATTTTATTGTTAACTGCATCTTATGCTGCTATGAATACTGTTATATGCAGAACATAGTCATTGAATTTTTATTCTTCATTTTTAGGGCAAGACATCTTTTTATTGAATGAATAATATCAAGCACTTAAATTTTAAGAATAACTATTTCAATATTTTTAATCACAAAACTTTTACAATTAATAATTTGAAAAGAATGTTTGAGAAAAGAATTGTTACCGATGTTTCTCTTAATCAGCAATATTTACGTTGATTAATTAGTATTTAAAGAATGCAGAAATATCTTATCGAATTTATTATGTTTTTCATTTATTTGGTAATCGAATTTTTATTGTTTTCTTATTGAAATAACTTACATTTTGTGTGAAATGCTCAAATTTTCCCCACTTCCAGTGAAAAATTTATTATATTTGTTTTCAGTGGGTATATGCATTCAACTATTGTTGAAGTTCATTTTAAATTTATAAGTTTATTTATAAGCGAATATGTTTGGGATAAATTTATGTTAAATTATTAGCTTAAATTTTACATCATACTTCTTTAACAAAACTATTATAAAAATGTTAATTTATTTATAAGTTTTATCATTAATTTTCATTACACATGTTAGTAATATTAAAATGTTATATAATATCTTTGCATTTAACTGTTATATATACTTCCTTATAAACTCATATCATTAATCACTTCTTGAAAATGCAAAACATATATGACGATTTTTATAAAGGATTGTTAAATTTTGTTTGTGATTACTCTTTGAATAATTATGATTCAGCTAATAACTTTTTTCCTTCAAAATATGTGAACTACAAGTTTTCAAATAATAAAATTTTTTAATTCTCCCACATAACATGTAACTACTATCAATAAATGATTAATCTCATTTTATTATTGTTAATATTTGTTGCTTTTATTCAAACAAATAATATCCTATTCCTCTACTACGTGTACTATTTTAAATGTTTGTCATACACAGCTTATTAATATAAAGTCTTGGAGTTTTTAAACTGAATGATTTATTGAAAAGAAAAGTTTTGAAATTCATTTAATATTTTTCATGAATTAAAATTTAACTTTCAGTTTATTTCATGTAAGTTGACATTTAAGTTATATGTGTAGGTAACCTTATGGGAGAAATGCAATGCTAAATGTCTGCTTTTAAAATTAAAAATTTGTTTGGAACTGAAATCTTAATAGTATAAAATAATAACAAAATACATTTGCTTGCTTTAATTCCATTAAAATAGCAAAACTAAATATTTAAGTTTTTCTGTATCACAGTTATTTGAATAAAGTTTTATATTATGCATATATTTTCATATTTGTTTATTTTCAATGAAATAAAAACTTGTTAAAATATCTGTTATAAAAGAGACCAATATACACATATAAAGTGAATGTCAAATTTCTATTAAATCATGGCACGGAAAGTAATTTTCAAAACATTTCATGATGTCAAAATTTTTATGTGATTTTTCCATGAAAAGCAGTATTATTTAAGGATTGAACTTTAAAACAATATGACAATGGTCACACATGGCACTAAAATGTCTTATGAAATCAAAATAGCATTGAAGTACTAGGCTAGAAAAGTATGTACAACTTACGATTGCAGATTGATTGTCAAAAATTTAACTATATTATAATGTAATCGAATTTATGTAATTATTTCAGTTAAAATTATGAACATTGAAAAATAAATTAAAGAAAATGAAATCCCTGTTTATAGCTCAATGAGGTAAAATAAGATACTGCATTTAAAATGTCATTTTGTAAAAAAAATGACAGACCATCTTTTACATTTTAGTCATAAACTTTTTATGGAGAATTTGGTAAACCAGACAATAACAAAAAGTAGCATAACTTGAAATTGATAAAAACTTATATGAATTTAATGACTGAAAGTTTTATAGAAATAACAAGAATTTATTCTTACATGTAATAACATATTCTGAATAAACTTTTGAATCATTGACTGCACACTTCTTTAATTTTAAATTCTCCAATTCTCTAAATTATTAAAGAGAAGAATACCGTTAGTTTTTGAACAAATGAGGTTTCACCAAATATTGCTAGTAAATGTTATGAAGATGATCAAATGATCGAAACATGCGTTTCACTATGTATTTTATACACATGTAGCAATTATACAAAGGACTGTGTTTTCTCCGCTGAAAGATAAAATTTGCTTATAGAAGACAGTCTGAAACAAGTTGCATGATTTGATGACAAGTTACATACAAGACAGTTTCAAACCAATCCCAAACAAGTTTCATTTTTTATAACTAATCTTTTCATCCCCTTTTTGTTAAATATCTAAGTATATTATTTTTCAATATATATGTATATTAGTCAAAATTTTCCCCCAAATGTAAATAGTGCCTTGGAATCTTGAACTAATAAATGTTAGCCTAGTTGATAGCTATATGTTCCATGAACCGTGTTGTCTAGTTGGCACGATATAAGTTATGTTCCTTATATATAGTAATTTCATTGTGATCAGACTGAAAAATATTTTTAGATAGTTTTCACATAGTAAAATCTACTGAAAAGGCATTAAATTTTCCAATTTTAAAGGAAGCTACAGAATTACAGCTCATAAAACACTAAAAGGATCATATTAAAATAAATTTGACAAACATTTATGAAATAATGATTTCTAAAAGTGTCTCACAAATATTAAAATAGTATTTTTATATTTCATTTTCTTAGAGGTTATGAATTTATTGACTTCGAAATTTCCCTTTTTAAAATGAAATTCTTACAAAATGATAAACATTGTGATTATGCAACACAATATAATGTATACTTCGTTATTAAGTAATCGTTACTTCTATTTTATTTACCTTAACTGAAACTCTAGTTGATTTAGAGACACAATTAGAATCATAAAGAAAAAGAAAAGATTCCTAATAAAAATAGCAACTTCAGCATTCACTGCGTGTATTTTTAATTTTTAATCTATTTATAAACATCTATTACCTTTAAAGTTACAGGAAATTCTGATGACATTGTTTTAAAAAATATTTTGTCCTCTTCAATGATTTCCAGTTTAAGATATTAATCTATTATTCTCTAAAAAATTATATACTTCGGCATTACTGAGTGAAAAGAGTTATTCTAGTTTAAATGAATTTATAAATATTTAATAACTTAATCTCAGAAAAAAAGAATATTAATTTCTGTCTTGAATTAATCGTTATATGAAACTAAATTTAATTTAGTTTATGAATATTAATATCTAATAATTCAAATATGAAAAAAATTGAATGTGAAAAGTATTAATTAACAATTATAAGTTACTGATTTCAGTAAATTTCAGGAAAAAATAGCATTTTGATAGAAAAGTATAATATTTTATTTTACATATTTTTGTTTTATAATTCTTTCCATAAAATATTTTGAAGTTTTTTAAACATTTGTATCTTATTTTAAAAGAAATAAAAACATTCCAAGTATCTTATTAAAATTTATTAAACATTTTCTGAAATCCTATTAAAATCTACTTAAAAACTATTAGAATAACTGTAATATCAAACCAGGTACTCATGATTTACAATTTTGTTTCTGAAAAGAAATTTAGCACCATTATCACAATGCTGCTTTGATTGTTTTTGTGAAATGAATTTTAAAAAAATATAGTAATGATCAGGTAGTTTTAAAAACCCCTACTCGAAAACATGACTTTAAGATACACAAATGCTAGGAAATGTTTTTAAAGAAATAAATAAAAAATTAAGTCTTCAGGCATGATTTAAATTTGAGAAAATATTAAAAATTTCAAAAAGAATACAAAAAAAGGATTACAAATGACTTTTTAATAGCAACTTGCTATTTCTTGTTTATCCTTTGCTTAATAGTTTAACAAGAAAGGTAATTTTTTTAAAACATATTTAAGGTAAAATATAAGCCACTGAATGCAAGTAATTAAATTTAGTAGATTTTTACCAAATTCAACATTCCTCATCCCATTAAGACAAAAAAATAAGTGTTTTCTTGAAATTAAAATTATTAAAATTAAAAATATAAATTAATGGAATATATATATATATATATATATATATATATATATATATATATATATATATATATATATATATATATATATATATATATATATATATATATATATATATATATATATATATATATATATATATATATATACCGAAAAATCTCGATACATAATAATTTTAAAAAAAATTAGAAGTTTAGCATTAATTAATTTTTTTAATTCCCATGATTCATTTACATGCATTTGAAATAAATATTGTATTGCATAACTTAAGAAAAATATATTTTTATTAAGATTACACAATTGAAAAACATATTATCAAGATTATTGTGATATGTACATCTTTGCTGATAAAGACAACTAATTTTATTTTCCTTTTTTTTATATATTTCGTATTTATGTTCTAAATTTTTTTTTACTTTTTTTCTTGCAGTAGTGAAAAAAAATCTATAAAATCAAAGTTTTGCTTTAAATTTTTGCAATTGATTATTTAAATACAGAAATAGACAAAAAAATTCTTATTAAATTACCTATAACGTTATGAGTTATGTCCGGATATAATTAATTTGCAAAATAAATAATAATAAATGTGGAAAATATGATTAATTTGCTTATTTAAAGATGGCTATAATTTTAAGAATTTTTAAAAATATCTTACGATTTTTTTAGTTTAAAATTTTGAGTGATTTAATTTTATACAATTTAAAGAAGATGTTTCTGTATTTTTCAATAACAAATATATGAAAAGTCTTATTTTGTAAAGAAACATTTATATTTAATGAAATTTCAACTTGTAATTATATAAATGTTCAGTAATATCGAATTCAATTGTGTTTTAAACAGGAAGTTGAAAATAAATTCAGTATAACTTCATAGGTTTAATATTTTAAGCACGTCCAATCTGAACTTAATTTTAAAGAGAAGTTTTGAATTAATATTTTATATCCTCCTAAAAAATATTATTCCCAGTCAATGTATATTAAAAGTCAAACTCAAAAAAATTAAATGTATCAACCTTATAAAGTACATTTTTTTACTCATTTTTAAAACATAATTTCTGATCCTATAATGTTTCAATTTTTATAAGAATATTCTCTATATTTTCAATGTTTTTAATCATTTTAATAAAAATGATGAATAAACATTAAGTGCTTTGATTAAATTGCGGAATATTGTGTAAATTATTTCATTTAAATTGCCAATATGTAAACCAGTGGCACATAAGAAGTATATTCTCTTAATATATTATTCATTTATCGTGAGTTTCATACATTAAAAATTTCTATAACTTTATTCATTAAAATAAATTTGATGTGACAAAAATGACTTGAGTAGATTCGATTCTAAGATAAAAACAATTATGGAAAGGTCACTTTTGTTAGAATGGGTTATTACGCAAAACAATGGAAACAATTTTCAATAATTTTCATTTTCTTAGGGATCTCCTAATGTAATACTATCCTTAAGAAAACGTAATGTGAATTGCTAATTTATCATGTTTTACGTAACGCAAATTGGATACTAAGATAAAACTTATAGAACTAGCTTAAATGATTCACATAATCTAATTTTGATATAAATTTTTATTATATTATAATAATTACATAAAATGCTTATTTACAGAAAGTTAATAGTAATATAGTGCTCATTGGAGAAAAATATTTTATTGTAAATGCTGATTTAAATACATTTAGAGATATAATTTTACACTTCATTGTGAAATATTTGTTTTTCTTATATAAAAAAACCAATGAATGAAAATACTCTTAATAACATTTTGCCTAGTAAGAAACTCCTAATAACATTTGTAAATTTATTTTAACCATCATCATTTTAAAGTTTATTAAAAAGTTAAATGATTCTATCTTATTTTAAAGTGCAATTTAAGGCATTTAGTATGAACGCATTCATATATTGACAATATTTTAATCAAGTTGGAATAAATTGCATAAAGTTATATTTTCAAATTTTGATCGATACAATTTTAGAAAACGTATTCATAAAAATAAAATATTGCAATAATAGATAATTAGATTGCCAAATTGTCTAATATTTTAACTCTTATCTTATTTTACTGTAAATATTGGTTATAATTTTTTAAATTAATTAATTCATAGATGATAGAAATCCAAACATTGAATTCAGAATTAAATATTTTTAAAATTTTGCATTTTAAGTTTAATGCGCAATATGAAAATACACCTGATCCAGAATACCTTGAATTTTGAAATTATTTCTTAAAATAATATTATATACATTTTTTTTAAACCAAGAACTGTTATTTAGAATTTCTTTGTGCGTAATTAAAGAGAAAAGTAATTTGAGAAAACATTTGCTTCAACATAGCAAAATATTAACTAGGTTCGTTATCTTACGGTCATTAAATATAAGATTGTTATGTTATTATTAATTTGTGTAATTGAAAGTCCTGTAGTCAGCCGTTGTGCAGTTACCATGGGTGTAATGTACTAAGGAAAATTTCCTCATCCTCCGGATCAAACTCAAAATTGAGTGAGTAAGTCCTCTGGTGATGCCATATATCGGAAGAATTTAGATAAAAGTCGTACTTTCACCTTTGCAGTTCTCGAAAGACGTGCCCTACTGACTTAAATTCTCATAGTCAACAGCATAGTGAGCTTGGCTTTTCCAAGAGTTCTGAAAAAAATGCGAGTTCCAAATAATTATATGTAATTTTTTTCTTTGTGCGTAGATGTAATTATAAATTTGAAGAAAAAATTATTGTTTTCAAAAGTAGGGTTTTTCTTAAAATAATTCAAATTCAGGTCTACAAAATTTGTAACTGAATTATATATTTTTTTAAAAATTTTATAAAACTACTGTGATCTAAGTTATCTTACTATAGAAATAATTTCGTATTGATAAGCTCAGTATTAAATTTTATTTATTATAATTTCATTGCTGGAAAAATTACTCACGGAAAATATTCTATAAGCCATGCTAAAATTTTTATGAAAACTAAAAATATGTTATTTTTTTTCTGTATTTATGCAGATGATAAAGAATGTTTCAAAGTTACTTTTATTAAATTAATATTTGTTTATTAACAATATTGTAATTCTCTCCTTTGGTTTATTTACTATGATTTACATTTTATTCCTTTTTAATTACCCAAAATTATGATTTTGAAATTCATAAAAGTAACAGTACGCAACCCTAATCATATTTATGATTTACTTTAATGTATCAAGTTATTGTTGTGATAAATAAAAATAAAAAGGGCTGTCAATAATAAAAAAATTACCTTATCTTACTCTTTATGTTTTAAAATATGTAAATATAACAACAAATTTATGCAAAAAGATATTAACTAATTAAAAATGAGGTTCCTGTTTTAGGATACATTGATATATAATGAAAGAGCAAGTAGAAAA
This sequence comes from Latrodectus hesperus, assembly GCA_037975125.1. Classification (NCBI taxonomy): domain Eukaryota; kingdom Metazoa; phylum Arthropoda; class Arachnida; order Araneae; family Theridiidae; genus Latrodectus; species Latrodectus hesperus. The sequence goes on from CM075861.1 coordinate 55,179,838, forward strand.
AAGCAAGTAGTACTGCATTCTAATTATTTTTCTTAAATAAATTATATGAATTATTTCTTAAGACAAACAAAATTTAAATATTATTCAAATTTTAATTTTGTACAACTTTAGTAAAAAAAAAGTTAGTTTTATCAAAATGCATTTTACCAGATTTCACAAAATCTAATTATTTATTTGAATAATCAATTATCACTTTAAAAATATAAAACGTTTCTGTTGAAATAACAAAACTCAATAATTGGGAGATTTTCATCCTATTAAGTATTATTTGATGTAATAAAAGTAAAAAATATATTTACAAATTATAATCAATATTTGTTATGTAAATTTGATAAAACATCACACAATAAAATTTCTTTATAATTATTAATATTATTGTTAAGATCCATCTCAAATTCATATGATATTAAAAATTCTTAGTAAGATTAAAGCACAAGAAAATAATAGTCAAAGTAAGAAACTCTAGCTCTTATTGAGAGACTTAAGTTATAACAAAAAATGAAAGTACTTTTAAATGCATTACTCGATGTTGAAAATGCAGAATCAAAAAATAATGACCAAAAAATTACGCAAATTTCAGAGCAGTACACCTCAATAAGATGTTCAAATGACATTGAATGCCTCTTTATATCGCTTTTTTTAGTAAGACATAAGGGAACTAAATCTATAGAATGTGCAAATCCGTGGTGATATTTCTGTTGAAGAACACATAGTAGAAATAAATTTTCTATCTCCGAAGACACATGCAATAACAAAAAGTCTGTAAAAACCATTATCAAAAACAGTTGCAACAGATTTTACGAAAAGCATGATGGTGAGACCGAGAAGTTAGTGCATACAGCAAATGTCTATTAAAGTAAACCATGATGCGTTCTCATGAACCGGCTGTAACAAAGATGGTTGATTCAAAGTTATGTGAAAAATGTAAAGCTTGCTGGTACAACCAAAGTGAGGTCAGTTATAATAGATCGATGCATCAGCAGACAAGTAGTTATGAACTTGCAAAAGTCACTTCTACCCATATAATGCGGCTTGTTCAAGACTTCTTGCGTGTTTGAGTTTTTCCATATCAATACCATAGCCATTTCCGATCAATTGTTGACAAGTGACTGACACTCATTGCCTCTTCCACGAAGATAGCCATTGATCTCTCATTGCAGATATCAACTTCTAAAAATGTACTGAAGAAATGTCCCAGAATCTTATTCTCAGATGAATCACGCTTCCATTTTTCAATGATTGTAACCACATGCGTGTGTAGCGATGACGTTCAAATAGTTCTAAAACGGTAAAAACTGATGAACAACCCATCATGATAGTAAGTGGCATCATGATTTTGGAGAGTAATTGTGTAGGATTCCTGGTCTATTCTATTTCGCATCTAGAACATTAAAACGTTCAAACGATACAAACATGCCTGACAGTACACTGCTACCATAAGCCAACTGAATTGTAAGGTGTATAAATATGCTTACCTGGATAGCGTATCTCTCACTACTCTAACACATTTACGGTTTAATTGGATGGTTTTTGATGATTTAAAGCTTTTAGAAAAGAAACCATAGCAAAGGCTAGACTAGCACTGGAAAATCAGGCCTCAAGACCATCCGAACTCTTAAAAACTAGGTAGCTAGACATTTTGCTTTGTAGACTTCCGTCATTGTTATTCTTATAATATACCAGGCTACCACAGTTCTTGAAATTTATTTTAAATAAATTTCGAAATAAAGATCACTAACAGTTCGCTTTGTCGTCTCTCTTTGTTTTCTGAGTATGTTCAGTTTTTATCTACTTCTTCTGTTCTTGGTGTATTTTCAATGTATTATAATGCACTTGTAATAACTGCTTATATATATATATATATATTTTTTGCAACGATTTCCTTTATCTATTCATTTTAAGTGTCTGTTCTTTTAGAGTGAACTTCAATAAGACAATGCACAGTGGTCTTTTTTATTAAACTTTTTTTATTAAACTTTCTTTTGTAAAATATCTTTATTAAATTTGTAAATTTTTCTATTTTATTTAAACATTAATGATTGAGACTTTACCTAAAATTTTTAATTTTATATATATATATATATATATATATATATATATATATATATATATATATATATATATATATATATATATATATATATATATATATATATATATATATATATATATATATATATATATATATATATATATATATATATACTTGAAAAATTATTAAAATGCCTTATTATTAAATTAACTTCCATTCTTGGAATAAAATATCTGTAGTTTCATAAGCTATTTATATTAATATAATAATGGAAAAATTTGAAAGCTAAATAAACTTCAATAACGTGAAACTACAAAAATAATACCTATTTAAAGTTTTAATGTTATGATGAAAAAATTCTCATGATAATTTAAAAAAACGTACCTTTATCTACATAAAATTAAAAAGATATTTAACTTTTATAAAGGAAATAAATTTTTATAATTCTTAAATTTGCTTTTGCTATATATATATACCAAAATATGTGTTTTTTTTATCATGGTTCTATATTCTATACTTGTATTTCTGCCCCGGCTGAAGAATTTTTATTATATAATTTTTTATCCAGCTTAAGCATGGTTCTTATATTATTTGTTTTTTTTTAAATTAATGCATTTCAAAAGTCTTGTGTAAAAAATTTTTTCAAGTATTTAAGTATTTTTTAAAAAAAATAAGTTTTAATATTTTTATAATTAAGACAAATATTTCTATAATAAGCAAATTATTGGGTAATTAACAATAAAATGCATTCTGATATTATATAAAATAGGCTGATAAAATAAAAATCAACAATGTGTTTGCATATAATATCTTAGCTTAATCATAACAGGTTGCTGATGTCTTAGAAGAAATGCAATTCCTTTTAACATTCAATTTACATTGCATCAATTTTATGTATACATTTTCGTATGGAAAATATTTTAAACTTTTAATTCTATTTATTTATTCAAGTGCTTGCTGGTACACTGTACTTTTTAGTTTTTCAAACTATTGAATTAATTAAAAAAGTTAATGAATATTCATAATTATATATCTTAAAATATAAAAGGGATTATTTATCATTATAGGGTCAAGAGAGAACCAACAAAGTTAAACAATTCATATATTTTTTATAATATATATTTTTATATAAATATAAATTTTTATAAATATAAAATATAATATAAATTTTTATATTTTTTAAAATTATTAATTGAGAAAAGAAGAATCATTACATTAAAAAAACAACCATGAGTGCAATAATAATGAATTTAAAGAACACTTTTTAAAACAATGACATTATATGATTCTTATCACTTAAATATGCTTGCTTTAAAATAAACGTTTTACAATTTTTGCCTCGTTTAATGTATTTTTTTAAAAAGTGAATCACAATAATACATGATCTACCGTCAATTTTTCTAAGCTAGTAATTTGTAATGCCTACTTTCAACAGAGACATTTATCAACAGTTAAATGGTTAAAATCATTTTGTGTGTGTGTGTAGTGAGTCATTTTTCTTAACTTAAATTATACAGGTAAGTTGTTTTTAAAGGTAGGTATATTGAAATATGAGATTACATTTACTAACGATATTTCATTGATATGGGAAAATTGCATGTATCCAAAAACTTAAACCATGATAATAACAAACACTAATATGAACAATGCCTTCGTACTTTCTTACAAAATTGATTTATTTCAGGTTTATTTGATGATATTCGTTTTAAATACTATACCAAGTGTTCCCTAATAAGAGGAATTTTCAATTTACTCCTAATAAGACTCCTACTTAAAATTTATTTTTAATAAATTTCGCATGCATACGTAGACCTGCATATAGAAAAAAAAATTCGCTAGATTTTTCAGTGATTATACACTCAATAATATTTTTGTACGTTTAAAACTAACCTATCTTCCTTTTAAAGGTTTGTTAAAATAGAATTGAGATAAAAAAAGAATTGTGAGGTGAACTAAGCTCACACTTTCTTAGAATACTTTTACACTAATTTCAATAAATTAAGGATAATTCAGAATCACACAGAAATTGAACTTTAAAATAAAAATTTCATATGTAGATTTATCACATACATTTTGAAGAATAATATGCAAATTACAAGAAACCACCTGATAGCGCCGACAGAACGACACAATGACGAGAGTGTGAGAGAGGGGTACATAAGGAATGGTTGGAAAAAAGTAAAATTGTTCACAAGCACTTTAAAAGACTTTCAGTGCAATAATCGCATAGTTATGGCTCAAAGGAAGCATTTGAATGATGTTTTATGTGGTAGAATTACCGGGCGTCAGGAATGTGGACGAACCCAGCTGGAAGTATGCGATAAATTTGGAATGGCCCAGAGTGTCATCTTCAGGTTTTGGCAACGGTTCTAAGATAATGGTAATGTGAATAGATGTTATATACAGCACATTGGTCTAAATGCTCGTAGGCCTGACCGATGTGTTCCACTTATCGCAACTCACTGTCGACTGCGGTTAGCCTGGAGTCGAAAGCATGGATTGTGGACACCGCAACAGTGGTCTTGTGTGATGTTTTCCGACGAATACAAGTTTAGTTTTCAGTCTGATTCTCGCCAGACTTTCTCATCGAGAGAGCAAGGTACCCATTACCCCCAAGAGAACACCATTCAACGACACCATTACGGTGGTTCAGGATTGCTCGTGTGGAGAGGACTTATTCTGGGTTCCAGAACTAACCTGCATGTTCATTTAGTAACCATGACAGGCCAAATCTATCTTGATGTAATTCTGGAACAACATGTACGTTTGTTTCGGGCCGCATGGATGCGCAATTTATGTTTATGGATGACAACACCCTTCGTCACCGTGCAAATATTGTAGATGAATGCCTTCAATCGCAGTAGGTACTGGTCAGCATACTCATCGGACTTGAATCCAGTAGAGCATATATGGGTGTATGGGACATACTTGGCCGACTAATTGCAGCCCGTCAACTCCCTATCACATGTCTACTGGAAATTCAGAGAGCATTGCTTGATGAGTGATGGGATATTCCCCAAGATCAGATAGATAATTTGATACTCAGTATGCCTAGCTGTTGTACGACCTGTATTGCATCGTCTGGGAGGCATACTGTGTATTAACCATCATACCAACCATGTTATATTGGTTTTTGTAAATAGATTCTTTTTTTAAAATTTGTTCCAGGGAGTAAAAATCGCAATTTTTATTGATGATGTCAAACATTTAGCATCTTTTTTGCTCTTGACTTTTTGTTTAATAAATAGATTTTACAAATAAGTCACATTTGTTTTGCTTCTGTCTCTTTCTTTGCCTGAACTTGCATTTTCCTTAATTTATGGACACGAGTTTATTTGCCCGCTAAGATGTTTGTATTTCTCAAGCTCCATACTTCTTCAATTAAATTTCAGTATTGACAATTTGAATAAATTGAGGAAATATGAATTTAGTTATTATTGTATAAAGAATTTCTTTATATAGGCTAACGTTGTTTTGTTGATTCTGAAATCCAGAAATTACTGAGAAAAATTTTCTCATATACAAAACTATTATTTTAAAATACTATTTTAAAGTTGCAACTGTCAACCTCAGAATTATTTTATTGGAAATATTTAAACAGGCTTAGAAAACAAACCAAAGTTTTCTCTTCATTGTCTTTAACAAAAACAGATACGTTGTTTATTCAAATGAAATGACTTCTTCATCAATAAATAAGCTTATTTCCTTTCATAAAATTTTCGAATAAGTTGATTTAGCTGAGACATAACGTTCACTTTGAAATAAAATTTTTGGATCCATTCATCATTAGTTTTTCTGGATAATAAACACTCTTTGAAAATAGAATTTTCATTTCTGATAATGAAATCGCGAAATACTTAAAAACGTTTGCCCTCGACTGTGAACATACTTTTTGTTATGGGTATTCACTTTCTATTTTCGATTACACTTTTTCTATGCTTATGATGTATAAGATCATTTATTGTAACGGGTTGATAATTTTATTTGTTAAATTTGTTTCTAAAAATATCTGAGCAGATAGGGGTTTGATAAATGCTATAAATAAGTATTCTGTAGTTATTTTTTTCAAAATAATAACAAATCTGTTTTTCTTTCATGCTTTTTATAATGTCTGCAGCAACTTAAGCAATTTTATCCTGTGGAGTAAGATACTTTTTAAAGCATAATTTTGCTATATCCTTTTTACATTATTGACTTTCGAGAGACGGTAATCCTAAAAATAATATATTAAAATATCCAGATAGATTTTAACCGTACAAGAAGTGAAACTAACACTATATTATTTATACAACGAGACTCGTTAAATTCTGCTGATTAAATTGAAACCTATTGAAATTTTTTGACTTGCTGATTGATTAAAATAGAAAAATATGTTGACACTATTATTGTTCATATTTAATGCAGATAATAATTTTTCATTTGTATAGAATATCCATTTTGTTCATAAATTCTTGAATAATAATTTTCATACAACAATATACACACAGCAGATGTATAAAACAACATTTTATGCATTCGCGGTATGTATGTTGTTTCCCTCTTTAAGCAGTTTTTTGATTAAACACAAAACCTGTCATATTAACATAATTAGAAGATTTTATTCAGTAATTAAAACAAATTTGACATTTCAAAAGTTTTCAGCTGCTTCATACTTGCATCACTGACAAGACATACTACTAAATGGCATTTCTTTAGATGGGAAGTACCTCACCATATTTCCTTTCTTGATACTTCAAATCATTTTTAATGAATAAGAAAGGTCAAAAAATTATTTGAATATCCAATAAACACTTAAATCTAAGTTCATTTATTTTGAGATGTACGGTGGATTTCATTTCCATTGTAATCTTGCCATTAAGAAAATGAATGAATACATTTTTAGTCCCCAGTGTTTGGCTGATGATCTTAACTAGTTGATTAGATCTTCTTTCCTTAATCAGTCGATATTAAGTCTCTGGACTAATTGGCACACACACACACAAACGACACCCTGAATAGCGTAAAAAATAAATAATCTAGTTTTCAGAAATTTTCAGTTTTAAGTTTTCGCATATTGTGTTTAATCTAAATAACAGATACATACATTTTGTATTGCTTAAATTCATTTACGAGAAAATTTTTATTTCAGAGACTAAAAATAAAATTTGTTTGAAAGTTTTCTGATAATACAAAGTTAAATTTCATTTTCAGGTTATTCTATTTCTCATTCAAATTACAATATATATATATATATATATATATATATATATATATATATATATATATATATATATATATATATATATATATATATATATATATATATATATATATATATATATATATATATATATATATATTGTCATTGAACTGTATTTCACTAAGAGTATATCAATAAATAAAACTTCGTATATCACAACTACTACGATAACATTCTATTTATATAATCAGTACATTCTCATTAATCAAAGATAAGTGCAAAACTCTTCTAGGAATGACAAGATGGATATTTTTCAGCCGTTTACAATCTAATATAACCTTTGTGTTGCATTTTTCTATAGATATTCTCCAAATTATTATTTTTCAATAGCTACTAGCTGCTACTGATATTTACTGCTTGTCACCCAAATTGCAACACTTAGAAAGACAAGATATATCACAACAAAATTTATTTTTTAATTAATATTTGACCAAATATCAAATGATTAAATTTATAGACTTCTGTAAAGTGTGTTTCCTACCAAAATCTGTAGCCAGAGTAGTCGCCATTTTCAGGGATCACCTCTGCCACAATCCACGGCATTGATTCAAAGAGACTTTGGATGTGTTCTTGGAATACAGCTAACCAAGCAGCTTGCACATGTTACCAAAATTGATTTGGTGTGGTAGCTGGGGATGTAATCTTGGTCAATCGTAGAAAAAAATGACTGGTGATAATTCTAAAATACCCTTCTTCCAACCTAGGGAAGAAATAAATATCAGCATATCTGTGGTTGTCGAGCATGTAGGCCCAAAATTTACCATTAGCTAACCCTGTAAGGGAATAAATTTTTTTATCGTCGAATTTTGTCCTTGATAAATCGATTGGCGAAGACTTACTGATTAGAAAATGTAAGATAGCATTGGTTTGGTGATTTAGAATGCAAGAGATTAAATCCAGTTTGCTAAAATTTTTAAAATCATGGTGTGAAGATTACTTTAAGGAAAATTAAAATTTTCATATTGAAATTTTCGTAAAAATAAAATTTCTCCTTTTTGCAGATATTTTCTGGAAGTTCATACTTCTCTACAATAAATGTAGAACTCAGAAAATTGATCATATCATAAATCATGTTCTTGGCAGGTGTAAAATAGGATAATAATCGCATAAGTGCACATTAGCTCCTTATTTATTGAAATTTATTTTATAAATTCATTAATAGTCAAACTTGCGATTTAAATGCGTAATTATGAACAAGAGAGAAAATTTTTCTTATTCTAGTATAAGTATTTCCTTAAGCGAAAAAATAATTTTTCTTTAAGAGTTTTATATAAATTTTGTTGACTGAAATATTTTTGCCATTTGAAAGCATTACTTATACTATATTATTGTTAATCATAATGTTTGTTAACAATTCTTTTCGTTATGAATTTTTCGAGTGTATTTTAAGTGTAGAAATAAATTAACAGTTGAAATAAAAGCAATATAATAAAAAATATTGTTTTTTCAACTTATATGTGAAATAACGTAATCATTCACTTTTAAACTTTTCCTTATTTATCATTATATTATATAAATTTCCTTATGTACCATTTTAATCTCCAGCAAGTAAATTATCTTCCGAATTATTTTCATGGATACTGTGCCGTATTCAGGTGTTGCAAAGGTGGAAACCCAGAAATTTTTTAATTATACATAAGGACAAACATGCTATTAGAAGGCAAAATATAGCACCTATCTCAAGTTGCTCATCACTGGTTGTGATCAATCCCTGCACTCTTAGCTCTATAGAGCGTTTCCTAGCAATAGGCCATGCTAGTCCTAAAAACTAACTTGCATGAATGTAATAAAGACTTTCGTTTCTTCTTAATAGAGATTTTTTGTTTAAAAATAATTAATCTGCTATTCTAAATTATATTTTCTCGATACATAAGTAGCTTAATAAGGGAAAATCAGAAGTTAGAAGAAACAAATGCGTTTTTCTTTAGATTTTTCTGGTTTCTTAATTCATTAACTTTTTTTTCCCTTCAAGATATGTTAATTAATTTGTTATATCTCTGTAAAAGACCCTATAACTTAAGATTTTAATATAATTAATGAGTGATTTATTGAATGGAACAAAATTTATTTGAATACATATTCACAGAAGATATTTCGTTACTAAAAGAAGCATTTGTGCTATAGTCATTAGGAGAAATAAAAATTTATATATAATATGCACAATTATTTAATTTTAAAAGGGAGGAATATTTATTAAATTTAAACTCTGATTTAAGTCCTATAAAATAAAAAGCGCAATTGTGGAATTTATTTTTTTCTTAATTACATTTGTAAAAATAAGTTTCTAACTCATATAAATTCTTATCAATCAAGAAATAATAAGTAAAATATATTTTTGTCTTAGTTACAGTTCACGAATATATACATTTTTAAACTACTGTTACTAACTAATATCAATAATACATAAAAAAGTGTTTCTTTTTTTCTTATGATTTATTTCAAACTGTTTACTTATTAATTCTCAAAAATATTCACCTAATTTTATTATAGACAGAAATTGAAACAGAAAAAATATAGAGAAAAATATTTTGCGTGTAAAATCACATTTACTTAAAATAGTCCGTAAATTAATGAACAAAACTATAAACAATAAGTCATTAAAATTATTATATGAAATTAAAATAAACAAAGGATTTTATATGAAATCTTTTTATATACATATTTTGTCTAAAAACAATAATTTTTCTGATTTATTGCTCTCTGATGGCAGCAAGTGAAGGAAAAATAAATTTAATATGGATAATAAATTGATTTTAGATTTGCTCTTATTTTGACATGCACATAATATGTGTCATGAAAAGATATTTTTTTAACATTTATTCCCCTAATTAAAAAGGAATATATAGTCTCTCCTATATATATATATATATATATATATATATATATATATATATATATATATATATATATATATATATATATATATATATATATATATATATATATATATATATATATATATATATATATATATATATATATATGAATTGCAAAACATATGAATTATGAAATTTAAACATTATACAAAGTGTCTACTTATGTACCTATATAAGTAAGTGCAATATTTTACCATGATAGACAGAAATCGAATGTCAACACAGACCTTATACGTCGGTGAAAAGTCGATTATTTCACAACATTCTTATACATTCTGACATTCACCGGTGTACGTCAATAATCAAAAATATGTCCGGGGGGAGGTCAAAAAGAGAAGAGCCAAGGTCAACCAAGAAGTGACTGGCTGTCTGCCGTCAAATCCTTTGTTCTACTGAGAGTCAGTCAGCGTATGCAAGGTTTGATAGTTGAGCAACGTTTACTTGTTTTTTTTATTCCGATAAACTAATTTATAATAGATACTGCAGTGAATCGTGATATTTTTTTAAAAGTCAGATGCTTTAATTCCGCTTAAACGAGAAGAAAATTGTCTTTATTTCCCTCAAGTATTTCCCTCAAATCACGTGTCTGACTTTGATCGAGGAAAGATTATTCCCAAAAGGGTTTCTGCTAAAATTAAGTGCTGTGCACCTATGAATTACAGACGGTTAAAACATTTTGACATTTTAAAAATTAATGATGAATGGTAATTAATTGTACTATTAAAGCCAGAAGAAACAAATATACAGTATTATGTTGCTAATAAGTAACTGTTGAGTATACTATATGCACCTGAAATCAGAATGGCATACGGAGGAAAAACACGTAGGCTTAAGAAGTTGCACGCTAAATACAAAAATATTACATTTTTATGTTATGTATAAATTTATGAAAAGAGTGTCAAATAAAACACAATGATAGAAAACAAGGTATTGTTGTGAAATCAATTTTCACTTCCGATTTAAACTCAAGATGTCAAGTTGATCAGATAACCCTGCAGTCAAACAGGTGGTGAATATAAGTTCATAATGTTGTTTGAAGATCATTTAGCTAAGTTTGTCCAACTACGACCTTTAAAACTAATGGTGAGATAATTTACTCTTAGTTCCATTTGTCAGGAACATTACTGACCACAAATGAATACGCCAAATTCCTTATCAGGCCATTTTTGGAGTTAAAAGAATAGTATCGTCTTTTTTGCATTGCAAACAAATTATAAATATTGAAAAACCGAGGAAAAATTTGAAGAAATTGCCAATACTTTTGAAACTGAAGAATATCTTGAAGAAATTGTTAATACTGCTGAAAAAAATTGAGCAATAGTCCTATCGAAAATCAAATTCCAAAGAAAAATATTGAAGAGGGTTTGCACTCTGCCATATTTTCACATCAAGCTCGGACTGAAAAACATGAGTTAAATTTCTATAGAAAGAGCGACCGCGAAAGAGAATCTTCTACTGCAAGCAGCAAAAACTTTACGAACTTCACAAAAACAATTTCCTTCTGCTCAAATTAGAGATACTGTACGAATACAAGTGTCTGCTGTCTACCACGGTTGTATGGATTGTAAAAATATTGTGGTGGTTGTTGGAATAGAAGACTCCGATTTCTATAAACTGGGAAATAAAAAATGGTGCAATCAAGGAACTTTATGTACGTAATCAGTTCGTAATTTATGAAGAAAACATACTTTATCTAGATAAGATATTTTCTCAAGAAATGTCTCTGAGAGAAGCAGCTGCAGCTAATTTGAGAAGCATTAGACAAAGCTATACACACTTTGCAAAAGGAAGCGTCTTACAAATAAATGCATATGCTAAAGCAAGAGACTCTTTAGTAGTTGAAAATGTCATAATAGTTTAAATTGTTGCAATAAAAAACTGAATCACATAATTAAGTAAGTTTTTCATGGCTATAATTTTCTTTTTTTACTTACAATGTAGTGTATAAATAAGTTAGTTTTCAATTCCAATTATTTTATTGTCTCATTTAGAATGTTCTTTTTTTTTAAGTTTTTGTTTAGTCTTCTCATAAAAGAGGCGAAAAAGTTACGTCACACTTGTAAAGTTTTATCACGACTTAAATACGGAGAAAAAGTTATAAATCTGTGACATTTTCATCATTCACATTTAGTGCATGGTGAATGTTGACATTAGCCGGTGTAAATCAGAGCTAAGGGTATTTAGCAAATATTTTTACTTATATCAAGCGATAATGTGAGTGTTGCCGTTCATCAGGCTTCGGTCTTTCACACAGACACAGATATAAATATATATATATATATCATCACCTTTTCATCACTACGCCTAAACATAATTATACATTTTACTTGATTGATTGTACTTCTTCTTCTTCTTCGGGTTGGGTTTGTATGTCTTTGGCACCTCTGCTTTAATCAGCATTTTGTACCATTAACTCCAAATCCAATGTTTCCTAGTTCCAGTTACTCGGGTCATCCACTTTATTAATAAAGTCCGATAACCCTTTAATGGAGTCTAGGTGTAACTCTCTAGTATGGATGATGCCTAAAGAAGTTAATCTAGGGAGGGCAAGAGCCTCGCATTCGTAAATGATATGCTTGGCCGTTTTCTCTTGCGTATGACATTTCCTGCAGATAGGGTCTTGCTGAGACAGTCCCATTTTATGGAGGTGCTTTCTGAAATAATAGTGCCCAGTTATGAAGCCTACGATTAAACGTATCTTCTGACTAGAGCTTCAAAAATTTCAGAGGCAATCCTCGCTGATGATTCACAGATCATACTTTTAGCATGGGTTTGATCAGGAGTGTTGAGCCAAGCTTCATATAATCTTCCGTCTCTCTCATCTAAGAACATTGGTTTTTGCAGTCTTCAAATTGATCCCACAAAAGGATCTTGACCAATGGGAACAAAAGACGATCCTTGTTTAGCAAGCTCATCAGCCCTTTCACTACCTTCGATACCTTTGTGCCCTGGCACCCATACAAGGATCACCTTGTTTCTAGTTGCCAGTTCTGTAAGAAGGTTTCTACATTCCAAAATCATTTTAGATTTGATTTCGAAAGAATTAAGCGCTTTTAAAGCGGCTTGACTGACACTAAAAATGAGAATATGCTTACCGTAGTAGCCCTTCTTCATATTTAGTCGCAGACAATGGATAATGGCCAAAACTTCTGCCTGGAAGACCGTAGCGTATCGCCCAAGGCTTAGAGACAGGCTGATTCTTGGTGACATGCCATATACTCCCAGTCCTGAGAAGCTGTTCTTCAGTGATCCACCTGTATACCAGATTAGATCTTCTGTTTTAGTTTCAAACATGTTGTTATCCCATTTGTCTCTATTTAGAAAAACTATTTCAAATGTCTTATCAAACATGTATGATTTTTCCATGATGTCTGAGGGCATCAGGAAAGTAGGATCTTGAATTTTCCTGGTGATGCACCTGTGCCCTTTGGCAACAGGCTGGTCATACCAGTGGTTTTGCAGCTTCATTCTGAATGCAGTCATTCTTGCAGCGCTGCAGATGAAGATGTCAAAGGGAATCAGATCCAACACAACCTCCAATGCTCTGGTTGGCATGGTGGACATTGCTCCCGTGATGCAGAGACAGGCCAGTCTTTGTAGACGTCCCAGTCTATCAATCACAGTCTTTTGTTCCACCTTACGCCACCAGATCACACAGGAATATGTGAGATTGGGCCTGACAAAAGCTGCGTACATCCATAACATCAGTTTTGGATGTAAACCCCAGTTTTTACCAAGCATACGCCTGCAAATCATAATGCTTTTCTTTGCTCGGTTAATCCTATCACCAATGTGCTTATTCCAGGTGAGTTTCTGGTCTAAATAGATGCCCAGATACTTCACCACTGAAGCCACAATGATTTCAACATCAAAAAGTCTTGATAAGAAAAAACTTTTCCGTTTCTTTTTGCGTGTAAATGGTACAAGGTAGGTTTTCTGAGGATTAACCATCAGGTACAGGATTAACCATCCATGCACCATTGACATACATAACTTAGAGCATCCTGCATGAGATGACAAGTTATGTCGAAATCTTTGCCAAGGATAAGGATGACAATGTCATCAGCATATCCTTGCGTATAATAACCCCGATCATTTAGATGTTTTATAAGGCTATTTACAACTAGTTTACTGGTTCCAAAGTAATGGTGACAGGACACCTCCTTGAGAACAACTCCTAGTAGTCTTTTTTTTCAAATGATTCACCGAAGATATTCATTTGTATACATCTATCCGAAATTAAGGCCTCAACCAAGTGCAAAGGGTCTGATTAATCCCTGCCCCTCTAAGTGCATTGAGGATGGATGGATGGGAAGTGTTATCAAAGGCACCCTGGATGTCGAAGAAAGTTGCAGGCAATATCTTTTTGAACCAGAGTGGTTTCAATCTTGGAAACTAGCTGATGTAGAGCGCTTTTAGAAGATTTACCGGGTTGATAGGCAAATTAACGAGCATGCACAAGGGACTATTATTACCCAAGTAATCTCTAATATGCCGATCAATAATTTTCTCCATAATTTTAAGAAAGAATGAAGAAAGACTGATTGGTCTGTAAGACTTGGCCTGGTCATAGGTGTCCTTGCCAGGTTTAGGAATGAAAACAATCCTAGTCTTTGCCATATCTTTGATATGTAACCCAGTGCCAAGCTAGTTCTGTAAATTCTAGTTAGCACTGGTATGACAACTTTCTCTGGCTTCTGGATCATGATGGGCATAATTCCATCAGGCCCTGGGCATTTTAGAGGTTTAAAGGCAAAGATTGCCCATTTAACAATGTTGTAGTTTACGATATTTTTAACGATGGTCCATTGATTGCTATTGACTCTTTGCAAAGAGCCAATGCAGTGCTCCCCTTCGTTGCTATAAATATCTCTAGCTCCTGGAAAGTAAGTTTTGGTCATAATTTCCATAACCTCTTTCCCGGAAGCAGCAAAATTACCTTCCTCGTCCTATAGGGTGCCAACCAAAATAGGTTCATCCCTTTTAAGGAGTTTCTGGAGGCTAGCTCCTTCAGAAATGGAATCTATCTCTTCACAGAACTTCCTCCAGGAGTTAATTTTGCTATTTCTAACCAGTTTGTTATAATTAGTGAGGGCCATTTTATAGTTCTCCCATTCACCATTTTTCTTGGCTTTATTAAAAGTTTTCTAACATTTGCTTTTTCGGCAGCTAGAGAGTCATTCCACCAAGGACATTGGAGTTCAGCTCTCCTAGTGCGAATAGGGCAATTGTTATGATAAGAATCTAGAATACTACTCTGCAGAAGGTCTGCTGTAACTTCTAGATCGTAGATGTCTCTAATAGGTCTGTTCCCAAGCTCAACCAACCCAGTCAGTTCCTCCTAGAATTTCTTCCAGTCCGTCCTAACAGGGTCTCTGAATATGTGATCCAGACACACATTAGAATGAATTTCAATATGGATGTTTTGATGATCTGAGCCAGAAGGTCTGCCATCTACTTTCCAATTTTTGATATTTTTACTTATCAGCGTTGTCGCTATAGTAATGTCAGTTACTTCAGATCGATTGGAAGTAATAAAAGTTGGTTCGTCGCCCTCATTTAGAATATCTAACCCATAGTTTAGAATGAATTCTAAAAGGTACTCACCTCTTTTATTTGTGTCCGTACTTCCCCATACAACATGGTGAGCATTACAGTCTTGTCCTTGGACTGCCTGTTAGTTGTTATCTTTGCAAAAGTTCATGAGCTTGTGCAGAGAATGGTCAGGTGGAGCCTTCTCTTCATAGGGCAGGTATCCAGAGCCAAAAACAATTTCCCTATCCCTATCCTCTATGTTGAGTCTGACTTTCACAGCTGTCAGGTCCCTTAGGATAAATTCAGAGAGGGGTAAAACCTCAGTGTTTTTATGTAAAAGTATTCAAGTTCTAGCGTTACTATTGGCACAATAGATAAGCTTACCTTTAGTTCCTTTGAGGCCACTGATTCTCCCCCTAACCAAACAGGGTTCCTGAATCAGGTTCAGGTGTATATCCCAAGCAAGAAACTTCTTACTGATGTTAGTAGTACCACTTCTACTGTGGTGGAGGTTGGCTTGAACCACCTTCACCCCCATCAGCAGGAGCAGGTTTGTCAAGTACTTTAGCCTGCACTTGGTGAAGTCCAATATGAAACTTATATCCCCTAACACAAAGTGTGGCAGCATCTAGTTCAGGCACACTAAGAACGATGGTCTGTCCAGATGGGTCGTTCTTAATGTTAAGAACGTTCCACTCCATTGGAGTGACACCACCATTCTGAGCCTCGATTTTTGTCAGGAGCTCTTTAGGCTCCATTTCACTACAGATTTTCGGCAGTTTTGCAATTATTTTGGTGGTTCTGACAAGTTTCCTTGCCTCACCCACCAAGAGATTTTGCTCCTGCCAAGGGCTTATGTCACTGACATTCTGTTCCAGCCACTTTGAGCTCTCCAGATCTGCACAGTTGATAATAAGTGACCCATTCTCAAGTTTACAGGATAGGAAGGTTGGGGCAAAACCCTCCTCATTCCTTCCTATTTTCCTGGTTAACAAGAGTTCCAGGTCGATAGGCCTGTTCCTCTGTTAACCGTTTTTCCGAATGACCCTCTAAGAGCACAGCCATCTTGATCGCCGTGAGAGCCGCCCTGTAAGTAAATCCCCCAGGTCCTTCTCTCTTGGCAGCCTTTCCGGCCTTGCCCTGGTTCATCCGGTTGGCGGGACGCTTCTCGCCTTTGGTTGCCTTGGGTTTTTCAACCCAAGTCCCCTCAGCGATTTTGCGCTCCTTCACCAGCTTCCTTTTCTGGGCACCAGAAAGTCTCTTTTTAAGCTTGATTCTGGTCAGAGAGTCAGTCATGGTAAAGATAGCTTCCTGACTCTCAACAGAAGAAGATGGTTTGGAGGTCATTTCTACCTCCTGTGAAGGTTTCATTGCTGCCCCTTCACTAGATTGTCTCTGAGTTCCCTTGTCTTTTTCAGTAAGTTCTACTTCAGAGGCTTCACCTGCAAATGCGGAAAGGTTTGTTATTTTTAATGTCTTTTCAGCCATAGAATAACAGTTAATAAGTTCAGGTAATATGACAGTCCACCCAGCATTGCCTGAGTTACTGGGCAAGGCAAATTATTCTAGAAGTTCGCCAGGCAACTAGAGGCTCCGTTAAGACACCAATACCGCGGTGCCAAATAACCCTAGGCATGGGTCGCATAACACCAGGATTTACGGGAGCTGGTTCGCGGCCTCTGTCATGTCATTCCTACAAGACATTCGGCGTAACACCACCTGCCGACGCGCCTGGTGGCTGCTCAAGCCCCAGGAAGGTATGCGTACCCCCTGGTTCCAGGTGATTGATTGTAAGCAGTTAAATTTATTGATTGCATTGATGTATTATTTATCAAGAAAAGTCTTTTTTTCGAATTTGAACTCAGTAATTATTTATTTTTAAAAAATTATGGAAGTAACGGAACAATATAACTTTATCAAACTTTTCAAAAAGAATGGAAGTCAGTAAGTTAAATACTACAACTGTCAAATGTTTTGAACAATTGAGAAATAATTTATTTCTGAATTGTTCAAGTCATACCAAATACCGGTTGACATTTTAGACAAACCAGTATGTAAACAGAATATAACAGATTTGTAAAACCAATATATATATATATATATATATATATATATATATATATATATATACATACGTACATACACATAGATATATATACATATATATCTATATATATATATATGCATATATATATATATATATATATATATATATATATATATATAAATTAATATTATATTTTCATATATATATATATATATATATATATATATATATAATTAAATTAATTTAATGTTTTCATCTATTTAAATATTATTTATGTGTATTAGTGTCTTTTCTTTATAGTAGAAAATTATCGTAAAAATGTGTTTCAGCTCATCAAACAAATATTAGAAACAAATGTCAGTTGATTAAGCCTATTCTTTTGATATTTTTATAATACTTGTAATAGTCGTTCAGTTTTGTTTGGGTGTAACAATTCAAAGTATCTAAATATTTTATTAAACTCAATTCTAGAAAAATTTATAAGTCTATCGGAATTGAGATAATAAAACAATCGATTTTCGAGAGAAGTTGTATTAGTTTATTTTTGTTTTTGAAAAGATGAATTCTTTTATGGCATTTGCCTCACTATAAAAATCTGTTGCATTTATATTTAATGCTAGCGATTAGATTCTTCACATGCCTTTTCGAAATATTTTTTACCTTATCGCGAGTGTTTTACTTAAGTTTATTAGTTTTTTCACTTCTTGTTCCGTAAGAATTAAATAAAGCAGTAAAAAAAGTAACTGAAGGATCTAAATAAGTTACATGTAATCTAATAGACAGGAATATTTTTTGCGTGTAATCTCAAGAGATTAATAAAGCATTTGACCTTTATTTTCTTTCTGAATAATTCTGTATGAAAGATAATGATAAAGTTTTAATATCATTATATCGAAATGCTAATTAAATTTCTAAAACAAAGTTATTTTCAAGAAATTCATAAAAAATTTGACATATATTTGCATAGTTTATAAATTAATTATACATAATAAAAATCCATTTAAATTTTTAAATCAATATGAAATTGTGAATGGAGTAGAAATTTAGTTGATCTGTGTTTGTGAGTTTTTGTCCTATTATGTTTTCTATGTATATTTATGTTTTAATATGTGTTATGTAGTCTGTGTTAATTACATATAATTAATCTACACCTTTTTGTAACAATAACATTAGATTGGCTATTAACATATATTTAAATTTTTTACCAAAGGCTGGAATATAATGAAACACGTAACCATTATGACATTAATAAGCAATCCAACATAATATTGGCGTATGGCGCGTGAGTTCTATAAAATCCAGGTGCGTGAGTCTGGTAAATTTAATAAGGACCTATTGAACACAATCGCCACAACCATTGGAACGTCGCTTATATATTAGTGCTATCAAACGTTTAAAAGGTTATAATCGTTAAATTAAAATTAATATTTTCATTCTAAAATAATTTTATTTTAATAGTAAAAAAATTGGAATTATTTTAGTAAGTATTTACAGTAAAAATTCCAAAATATAATAGGATAATTTATTATCATTTTTTCTGACATTCATAATGAATAAAATAAAAAAATAAAAATTTTTAATAAAAAATAATAAAATAAAATAAAAAATAATAATATAAATAAAAATAATAGAAAATAAAAAATAAACTCTAAACTTTTTGGTTCAGATTTTTTTATTTTCTATTAGTTTGTGCAATATGTGCGCAATATATGTGTTGTTCATTTAAACATACCAAAAAATGATTTCTAATAATTTACATTGTTAATGTTTCGAATAATTCCTTGAAATATTTCGAATTTAAATTTATTATTAATTTTAATTCAGTTATTTTAGTAAAAACGATAGAATCATTTCAAAAATACAATTTCGTGTTTTTTGCTTAGTTCTTTCTAAATGTTTATTATACAAATCTTCAAATATTATAAAAAAAAGTATTTAAGTTTGATTAATTATTACTTGCTGTACAATATTTCGTAATATCATTTTTAAACAATAGAAACCTCTATTAAAGTAGTCTCGGATAAAAGAAGGTAAGCAATTTTATATAAAAATTTTCTCCGAAAAATTAGAAAATATAATCTAAAAAATTTATTCACATCGAGCTTACTCCTGAAAAGAAATATGCTTGAAAATACGTGATTTCATATCGGATTTACAGATTCTTAGCAGAATTGTGGAATTTGCATTTTTAGAAAAGCTTTATATCTTTTATTGTCATGTTTGATCTAGAATTCTTGGAAAGTTTATTCTGAAGTATATATTACGCAAAGGGGGAGGAGGAAAGACGCTTCGTATATACCCTCAAATGTTCTGAATTTTTAAATTGTATGTTAATGACAAAATGTGGAAGAAATTATCATGAATTTAAAATTAAGAAAATATTTAACAGCATTGTTTGTTACAGTTAATGGATATGATTTATGTGATTTATATTTCAATAATTCTTCTTTTAAATTATTTCGTTCTGATTGAACTAAAATGATTAGTCAATGTGTATAATTTACAGACTATCAAACTTTTTTACATTACATTATTGCAGTACATTCTACATTTTGCTGTCTAGAAAAATATTCCAAACTTATTCATGATCATAATGGAGATACTGAACAAATGGGCGTGATATACTGATGGATACATTGGCCATATTAAGAAGCAGATGTTTGGTATGGTTGTTAGGTTGGTGTTTGTAGCCACAATCTCTAATATCTATTGACTTTGAAGAATAAAATAACACACGGCCTGGATCAATTTGGAAAATAATGATTAAGTTTTTAATTTTACGTATGACCATTTCATGAGCTTGTTTTGATTATAAATTATTCACTGAGACACGATAAATTCTTACCCAGCATATTAGCCGGAAAAAGTTTTCTACTGGTGTGCAATCCTTTCTCAAATTTCTAGCAATTAAATGTTTGTTGATGTCACAGTTTTCATCTAAACTAACAACTGTCATCAAAAAGAGTCAAAGTGAAAATTTTTTTGTTCACAATTGTCAATATATATTTCCAGAGATGAAAACTTAGACGTATATCCTTGTTAATAGAACGGAATTAAAATCGGAAAGTTATCAGAATTGTATTTGCCAACTAACATCTCTATCAGTTTGACGTTACTTAATCTGATGAGTCTCGTTAATAATTATATAAGTACTGTACACATGTGAAGGTAAAAAGAAAACTTAATTATCCTGCTGGTCTTACGTGTTAATAAGGGATTGTATAAGATTATGAAACTACTGTGATGGCGTTGCGCATGTGCAGTTGTATGGTATGCGAGCTTTAATACATAACTAGATGCTCACAGAGCTGAAAGAAATTAATTGATCACCTGCAAAAATACATATCCAGTGTGTCTTTCCAAAGTCTTTTATAACTTTCTCAAAAATTCCAAGAAAATGTCGCACATTATACTTTTAAATTTGTTTCTGAATGGATCAATATAATCTGCTTTAATCATTTCTAGTGGTAATCAAAATCACGATTATATATAGCATGTACAAAGTGCCTTGCAACGAGTCGTTAAAGAAAGATCCCCAGTTCATCACATCTAACGATTACTTGGCAGGATCTATGGATTATTAACGTCTAGAATACATTGACACTCTCATATAATAATTAGTCACGATAAAATATAATATCTCGTTTCTGTAACTATATATATATATATATATATATATATATATATATATATATATATATATATATATATATATATATATATATATATATATATATATATATATATATATATATATATATATATATATTATAGAGTACTCAGCCTGGGTAGGCAAGGACCGCTAAGGAATCAGGCTCACGTAAATCAATATTCTTTTCAGTAAAAAATTAACCTGTAAATTCGATACAAGTGTTACGCACAATTAACGATTGCCAAAAACAAAATGTGTTAAGTAATATAACTAAGTATAGAATTTCTTAGAGTTTCAATTATGAATTAATCCATCATGATTTCAGATTATTTTTTAATATGTATCTTGTTGTACAAAAAATATACTACTGTATTTTAATTTTTGGATATTTATTTAAAGAGTAGATGTATAAGCAACTCTTTTGCAAATAGTTTTTTTTAAATAAATATGAGTGATGTAGAGGACAAACCTTATAACCAATATATACAATATGGCGTCTTTCTCACTGCTAAATGCTAGATGGAAAATGATATGAGTCATCCATTACTCTCCATATGTATACATACATACATACATATATATATACATACATATATATATATATATATATATATATATATATATATATATATATATATATATATATATATATATATATATATATATATATATATATATATATATATATATATATATATATATATATATATATATATATATATATATATATATATATATATATCTGTGTGTGTGTGTGTGTGTGTGCGTGTGTGTGTGTGTATGTGTGTGTGTTTGGGTTAGTACTTGTTTGATGTGAAGGCATTATAATACTATAATATTTTATTTTTCAATTCAGGTCACTCAAGGGTAATCATAAATTTTATACAATATTGACTGTTTATATATTTGTATTTTGATGTCTTAGGTGTTTTCACTACAAGACACATAGCATGGATACTAAACATGATGCAAGAATATTTCTGTCTATTTTATATCGTTTATAATATGAAAACAATATTACATTTGGTCTGCATCATATTTGGAATTTTTTAATGCAATTGATTCCTTAAAAACATTTAATGCACATGAAAGAGTGTTATGCTTTGTAAATTTGATGACTTGATTATTTTTTAATCTTAGCAAAAATAAATGATTATGTTATCTTCCTATTTTAATTTTAACAGTTATACATTTCATTTTCTGCATTTTCAAGTGGAGATAAAACATCTCAGTTTTTTTTTTGGAATTGATAGACTAAATTTCATAAAGAGTAATTGTTGCTGTAGGCTTATAAATCTCTAAATAGAGTGAAAACACTGCTTTTATGTAAATACATTGTACAAAAAATTCATTCATAACTTTATATACCATAAAACTATATTTATATAAGGGAAATTACGCGATACTTTAATATTGGTAAAAGAAACACAGAATGTCTCTTATGTGATTATATATGTTATAAATATTTAATATGTATAATTTAATCTCTATCTTTAATAATGGTGCAGAAATTATAGATTGCCCTATGTAATCATGTCTGTCATAAAAACTATGTATGTCTAGAATAATGAATATATCATCGAAGCTGTATATGTTTTAACTAAGCAAAATGGTTTTTTCTTAATGTATTTCATGTCTACTAATTTTGCTGCATGTCACAGCAAAGGAAACTGAAACTTTACTTTTGTATTTAATAAAATCTAGTGATATTAGTTTTGAAAATGTCAGTATGGAATGCTTACATTTCTTTTGATTACATATCATTGCTCAATTAAATATAGATATTTTACTCGAAAATTGGAGTTATATAAATATTACATGTGTTGGAATACATATACATATTAAAATTTTTATTCTATAAATAAATTGTTTTATTTTATATGGCTTCTTTGAAAAAAATAAAATTGATGTTAGCATTTTTAGAAAAAAACGTATATTTTTATGCTGATAGATACTGAAGTTTGATATTATTAATCAAATATCAATGCAACCTCTATTTGTGGAAAGAAAAAATCACAGCCCATATCTGATTACATCATTATCTATCTGATATCAAAGGATTGCGGTGCGTTTGAAATGCTTTTTCATTAGAATGGCTACTCTTTGTTATCTGTTTCCAGAAAATTCTATTTTTATGATACGTTTTTTTGCATTTGTGACGAGGTATTTTTCCTTTTCGTAACTTTATTATTAAAATATTGATACCTCATTTATTATTAAAATAAATAAATTAACCAGTATTTACTCTTTTTAGTGGTTTATAATATTAAATAGTTTCTTTCAAAATAAAGAAACTATGATGAATTGTAACTGATGTTTAAAAATATTTGGTGCACTTTTAATAATTTTTATAATTTTTGATAATTAAAATATGATATTATTAGTAGTTTGATGTGAATTCGGGAAAAGGGGATTAGATATTGAGTTCCTATTAACTTATAATTAGTCATTATTTACAGAGAATATAAAGAATTATTATGCAAAGAATTTAATGATTTTAAACTATAGTAATGTCAATGGTTGCAAATCAACATTCTTGTTCCCTTTTAATCAATTAAAACAACTCCATTTGACACTTTTATAGTATTTTCATGCTGTTCATATTGATTATTTATATTTCTACCATAGATAAAATACATAGATCTAAAATACATGAGTAATGACTTATGCACACAAAAGCAGTGAATGATGAATTTATACATACATTTTCCTTTATTAATTAAAAAATAAGAGATTGACATTACTCTTTTTCTCACTTTATAATATTATTTTATTGGCATATTATAGGAAAACTAGTATTTTCTGCAAGAAAACTATTCAGTTACAAAGTAACTTGAAACAGGTCACTTAACATTCCCTTCACAAAAACGAGACAGTTCATAACTAAATATATAATGTGTTACGAGTATTAAATAAATTGTAAGAAATAAGATTAGTATCTGCTGTAAAGAAAAATTCTCTAATTATTTCAAATCTATATTTTTGGTAATGTTCAACATAAGTTAATGATCGGATTTAAATATTCAAATTTGTGTGAATTTATATAAGTAATAATTCCTCTAAATTAATGTGTATAAAATATGCGGAATACATGTATAATATTAACTTCTTAACCATAAGATTATTTTTACTGATCATTTTCTATAAAAGAGCAGAAAAAATAATATTGGATAATTTTCTGAAAGTGTAACTTTTCTTATAATATTAGGATTAGCTTATCGCTCAACGTTCCTTTTCTACATACGAATGCTTATAAGACCTGAACCTACTGTTTAAATTTTTTGGATTGCCAACTACAACAAACATTCATGCCAAACGTAGGATTCAAACCCAATAATTATTAGAGCACTTAAAATTTGGCTGCCATATCAGCTCTTACAACACTCATAAACTCATAAATGGAATTGCTTTTATTATCAGAAGTAAATGTTAAAAACTAACAAATTAATAAATCTATAATTTTGCTACTTTAATAACCATAATAAATGCTATATTTTAAAAGATTATTCACACATACACACACGATTTTTACCTTTTGTTATACCAATTTGATTTTGGGGTGAAATAGTCCGTTCCCCTAATTTTTTGTTACTATTTACATGGGATTACTTATAACGTGTAAAAAAATTTTTTTTTGTAAACAGTGTTGCACACAAAATTGGCTACAGACCTTACAACGCCAAAATTCTTCCCGCAGATAATTCATTTGTATCCCTTTTGGCATTTGCTGAAGGATTTCATAACTACTATCATACATTCCCATGAGATTACAAGACCAGTAAATTTGGATTAAAGTTGAACTTAACCACTTATATTTCATAGATTTGATGGAACTGTTAGGGTTATCTACAGACCGCAAAATAGCTGCAGAGTCACTTGTTGAAACCAGAAAACGTAAAACTGAAGAGGAATCGTTAAAACACACCTAAAGAAAATGAATTAACTGGAACTTGACAGAAAATATGAAAGAAATGCTTTTTAATGTATTTCCTGCATTTATTAAAATGTCATTCTTGTTTTCTATATGTGATGTTTTATTCAAAGAATTAATTAATAAAAAGTAGTAACAGTTTTTGTAAATAAATGTAATGCATTTGTAACCAAAACAATTTAAAACTTACTTGATTTCTAATATTGTATACAGTAAAAACACATTCTTCAACGTCATGTTATTTTACAAGCTAGAAAAGTATATAATGTTAAAAATGTACGATGTTTAGTGATAATTTAAGAATTATATATATATATATATATATATATATATATATATATATATATATATATATATATATATATATATATATATATATATATATATATATATATATATATATATATACATATTGACAATTGAATTATACAATTAATATGTAGTAAATAACATGATGTTGTCCTTCTTATTGTCAAGTTTTATTTACTACAACATATATTCCAATGATTGTAGCCTGTTGCGGAAGTAACATATTAAGTTTGCCTTCTATATGAAAGCGCAACACCTTTTTTTAAAAATAATCTGTATAGAGTGCTTACATTTAATTTATATTTATTTCAACATATTTCCACGCACACGCACACAGTAAATGAAAGTAAAATTTCTATCAAAATAATGGAAACATCTTTAAATATAAATGACATTTTTGAATTATCTTCGAGACATTGAAACACATTAATAACTACTAGTATCTTTACAAACAGAGAGAGAAGCGTATTTATTTTGATTGAATGGATGCTAAGACTTAGAATTTCTTTTGAAAACATAAATTGACAGACTTAGAATAGAATTTTCAGATTTTCAGAGATATCCCGAAAAGTAAGATCTCTAGCTGGAAAAAAAGTGAATGAAAAGTCCAAGATCTTAGATGTTTCTCGATGTAAAGCGTCTAAAAATTTAACAACATACACACAGCGTAACAAAATAACTCTGCAAAAACAAGTTAGTGATTGGAAATTGAAACTAAAGGGAAAAGACCAATTTAAATTCAAGCGGATTGTAATGTCGAAAAATGAGCAACTGCAGCAAGTTGGGCCACAGAGCTCAATTACTCACATATGTTAATGGCAAATCAAGTCTGCATTATATCATACTCCCAAAACCCATTCGATTGATAAGTGGAAGAAAGTAATATGAAATGAGAGAAGAATCATCTAAGGCCTTCTTCTCTGCAACAGGATGAGTGCACATTTGAAAGACTTCTACAAAACCGTATAATCGTGATTCTCCCCTTTTTAAGTCGTGATTGTTTCTTCCCTTATTGTCAAGTATTGGTTGTCTCTGTCATGAAATGTGCTACCGTTCCATGGCTTTCTCTAAGACCCATCGAAATCATAAAAAAAGAATCACTTGGAAGAAGTATAAAGCTATTTTAGCTGACTAGATCCTTTTTATGGTACACATTTTGCTTTCTGCAGTAGGCGGAATTTTCCAAGATGATTATCTACCTGGTCATTAAAAGGGAATTGTCAATCCCATTTTAATGAACACGAAGATGAAATTAAACATATACTTTGGCCAACACATTTATCCAATTTCAATATAATTGATCCATTATAGTTGATTTTAGAGATCTTTGAATATAGAATCGATAACATTATTTGGCATCTATAGAACATTTAAATTTCTTCAATGAAGATTGCTACAATACTCTTCTAAGCACTCATATGAATCAATTTCTATGTGAATCGAAGCTGTATTACACGAGAAAGGGGTCCTACATAAAAATATTAACATATAATTATGTATTTAATTTGCATTGCTTGTATTGATAACTTCCTATAGGTTATAAGAAATATGTATTTATATTTTACCTTTTCTAATTTCATGGTTATTTGAGGTAATCGTTTACCGTGAAAATTCTGTAATAAAGCTAAGTGCTTTTAATTTTAGCAAGCTGTTTCTGTTATAAAAATATATTATAATGAATGTGTAATAAAATAATCCATATGACATAAATAAGCAAAGTATTAAATAAGTGAAATCCTTCATATAAAATACAAACATCTTTTTTATTATTAATTGTATGTTTACAGATACAGATTTTGCAAAAACTGCTAAGTTTTAATAAATGTTAGAAACACATTTCAGGTTTCTTAATTAACTCGTGTTAATGAGATCACTTGTCATTATATATTTTAGTTAATAACATGTGTCATATCATCAAGCATTGTGAAAATAACTTATTATAATTAGAACACACCATTAATTTAGTTTTGAAATTAATTGACAGACATTTGTATGCAATTGTACCTGCATTGCTGCTAACTATTTGGTTTGAATTCTTTTTTCGATTTAAGATTATACATATTGAACAATATTATATTTCATCCAATCGTCTCAAAAAAGTTTCTGGATGCTTTCGGGAATTTACTTAGTTGTAATAAAAATGTGTTTTTTGAATGTACCTCAAAATTATTGGATAAATAGGTAAATAGTGATTAAATAAACAAATTCTTAAAGCATCCAAATTTTAAGGTAATAACTTTCTCTTCTTGATTTAAATAATGATTCCATTTTATTTATTCTTCTCTACAATACGAGCAATATAATTTTCCAAAAAAAAATATTTATACTAATTATGAAAGGTTTTTATAAAATATATGTTGCATTTATCTACCATAACAAATGAAATGTAATACTCTAATGCAATATAAATTACCTAAAAACCATATAACAAAGCAATTTGATGAAGACATGGAATTCATAATCTAATATACGTTCTAGAATATTTTCTTTGAAACGGAATGGTTTTTAAGCAATTCTTTTATGTATTTATGTGAATTACTTTCTATACCCATTAAAAATTTAACTAAAGAAAAAAATGATTATTACTATTAACAAATCTTCAAGAAGCTAGAAAATTCTAAAGAAACTGATAAATATGGGTACATAAATACAAGAAACGACAGCCACGTACTTAAAATGCATTGTTACTTAAATTGTTTCTAATGTAACAATTAAACAATTTCAACTCTGGATAGTACAGAAATATTTCTAAGATATATATTTAATCTTAGAAAATATATATTAAACTCGCACCTTAAGTTACGCATTGTAGAAATGCAAATTTAGAAACGATGATTCATATTTTGCACATTTAGTTACTTAGTCAGTTTGGGAAAATAGCGATTAAACTTAAGTTGAGGCTATTTGTTTTTAAGACACAGACGTTATAATGGTCACATGCATTACGATTAAAAATTTACTCTCATTACTTAGTGTTGAAATATTAATTGTCAAGGATATTTCAGGAGTAAGACCGTAGGATATTTAAATTAAAAATAATCACATGCATTAGATGCACAAGAACTTCAGCCCAGCTTTTCAAATAAAGCATCCTTGAAGCTCCCATGTAATTTAAAATAATATTCATTAAAAATATAAAGTTTGTATAAAACTTCAGCTATTATATGTATGCATGTATAATAGCTATAATATATATATATATATATATATATATATATATATATATATATATATATATATATAAATATTTGTTACAAAATTAATTTTAGATCTTGAGAAATTAAAAATAAAAAAGGCAATGATGTAGCAGACGTAAAGAAGAAATTACTAAGATTTAATCTGGCTTGTTTTATTTTTGATAAGTAGCCTATTATCAATAATTGCTCGATTCGCACATTAAGGCATTATTTTGCAATAGCAGATACCAAGAGAAAGAAATATTAATTTTGGTAAATTATGAAGCATTTTATTAATAAAGTATAAGTTCTTTTAAAATGCATGGTGTTATGGGTTTGTCTTTATATATTACAATAGCTCTCAGCATCAAATAATGCTTTTTCTTTTTATATATTTAAATATAATTTCTTAATCTGCAAAAAATAAGACAACCCTTTTCAGTCTCATTGCCAGATTCTGCCACTGGTAAATTAAAGAAATTGGGTGTTGTGTTTTGCCACACACATTGTATAGCTTGAAAGGTATTTCTAGAATTAATTATAAGCTTATTTGCTTACGATTTAATGTTAACAATAATTTTTTTCAACACAGTTTGCAGTGAATTAATAAATATTTTCACATGTTTTTATTTTTTAAATTAAACTTTTTTATGTTTAATTTATTTATACAAACTATTTATTCAAATTTAATTTAATATGATATTTTATGTGGAAATTTTTGTTTTTATTTCCTTTTACACTAAAACATACACTTAAATTATATTTTATTAGCTTCTTAAACATGAATTTTATTTAAATTGTTTGTTAAAGCAATAAAAACTTTCAGAAAAAATGAACTGTTTGCAATATATCGTACTTTCGTGCAAAGCATTTTTTATTTATTAATACAGATTTTGCAAAACAACGAATAAGTTTTCCTAACAATGGCACAGTTATGATATATTTAACATTGAAATTAAAGAGCTCTTCAATATACTGAAGAAAATTAGTACTTGAAGTTTTCTGAGATTTTAACTGAAGAAAATGCGAAGGAGTTCACCAGTAGATAATATTATTCTCTTATAAATATGAACAGATGTTGTATTCCCATGAAACCGCTTGCTAAAGAAATTGCATAGTTCTCTTTTCTATTTTGTACAGTAACATTTTGTTTTTGACAAGAAAATTAGGAAATCTATAATTCATAGTCTATTAGATCCTAAGACTTTAGCTCTTGTAAATATATATGAGTGTTTCAATTTTTGATTTGTCTTGTCCTATTAATACAAATTGGCCAAAATGCTAAAGAAATATTTACATGCGTAAAATTTTTTCTTTTTATATTGATTACAGAAAATATGAAAGAAAGAACCCAGTTCCAGGTTTTTATAATGAATTTAAAAAATAGATTTGTTTTGATTATGTTATATTAAGAATGAGACTGCAATTTTTCATGGTAGTTTTATTAGCATTTTTATCAAATACCTTGAAGAAATCGTATAAATAAACACTCTCTATTTTAAATAGTATATAGCTAATTTCATGTTAATTGTTTGATAAATTTTGTGAAATACCTAATCGAGCTCATTATTATTATATCATAATGAAAACATCAAAACATTGATACTTTGAATACTATTGATATTGTTATCCTCAACGCAAATGCAATTGATATTTTGTTAAATTATGTAATAATGAGTTTAAATTCTACTTGTGGATAAGTAAGGTAATGAAATTTAATGAAACAAAGGTAATGCATTAAAAAAGTACAGATTATTTCTTGCGTATGATAAATGTATTATTTAACTTTTAGACTTGAAAAACGAAATAAATACTTTACTAAATAAGAATTTTAGGGAAAAATGTCAATAAAAGGAAATGTCGTAAAATAAATAATATAGAAAAGTGATGATCAATCTAGAACTATACAAAACGTTTCAAATTGTGTACATTTGTTTAAGAAAAGTTGAATTTCTTATTTTAATCTTGATTTATTTTGATTTGCTTTATTTTCTAAATATCTTCATAATGATTTACCAGAAAAAAGAAAAGTTTTGGGAATTAAATAGAAGACAGATTTTATGAAAATAGAAAATTGCTTGGAAAAATATATCATGAAAACCAAACATTTCCGTTTGTGGAAATACCAAGCCACGTTATATGAATGAATAAATGAAGTGAATTACCAACAATTAGCTTAACATATTTATACAACACTATTGTGAAAATTGGACAGTTCTATTCCTAGTGATTTGCATAGTATGTCATTCAGCATCAGTTATTCAAAATATAAATTGTAGGTGGTAAAGTTTGAAAACTTTTAAAGTCTACTCACATAAGTTCAGAAGTGCATGGTATAATGCAAAACCCTTAGTGTGTCTAACAGCTCACTTTATTATGCTGGAAATTTAGTCCAGTCCCATGGGATTTTATCACTTACTTTTGAAAGAAGAATCTTCAAAATGTCGACAGGAAATTGTCTTTCATCGTCTACTGAAACAATATTTGATAAATGTAGTTTTCAGGGATGAATTCGCTGTTGCCTTGATATAGTATACCATATTATTAATATTTGACTCGAAATAAACTTAGAAGATCTAGTATTGTATTGTTTATTTTTGCTTAAAATAAATCATCTTGTTAAATTTTCTTGAATTCATATAACAACTGGAAAATGCTATTTGTTCTAGTAAGCAACTATGTCATTTTTGAAACTTTCTATTATAATACTTAATATGCAGAAAATTTCAATTTCATATTTACTTTAAACTAACACAACATATGTATTAATTATTTTAAAATAGTACGACAATTAGACATGAGTTCAATGGACACGAGCCAATGCAACTAGGTACATCAAAAGAATTTAATTAAAAATATAGACATTTTCATTTATCAAATATTACAGAAGATATCGATTTGCAAATATAAAGAAGGTAAAAAGTTAGTAGGTTGGTCGTTTATCAGTTCATTATTTATTTCCTAATATATAATTCATATTCATCATGATTTGAATTTTTTATGTATGTTTAACTTTACATTATTTTTTTCATGAAGAAAGAGTTGACATTCACAATATTATATCCGTACATAATAAGTTTATTAAATTCTACTGAGCAAATTTAGAAAAATGGATTTTTACCTTATTAAAAAATTTTTGAGAAAGGTTTTAATGTTGACAAATTTCCAAATAAGATTTATTTACATAAATTAGCTAATTAGCTACATAAATACGACGGAAGCCAATGATCATTTTTTTTGGACGTCAGATAAATCGCTTCGTTTCTGCATTATGCCAAAAATTGCAATATTAAGCCCTTACACACCCTTTACATACGCTCAACTGCACTATGCCGACAACTGCTTTCTGAGATTGTATGACGTTAAAAGTACTAGGAGGTCACATTAATGTGACAGGATTGCATAGAACACTACAAGTTTATAAGTCCTTTAATTGTTTTTAGCTTATTAAAATAACATGAATTAAATTTAATTATTAAACATACGAAGTTTAATTATTTAATTAATATGCTTGAGGATTGCTATTTTTTTAATAACAGCAAATTTCAGCATTTGTTAGAAATAACAAAATTGTAAAGTAAGTATAACAATACTAATATAAAATATTACAATATATTAACTTGTGTAACCAATGTTAAAAATATTATAATTTTTTAAAA
The DNA here is from genome assembly GCA_037975125.1 of Latrodectus hesperus. Classification (NCBI taxonomy): domain Eukaryota; kingdom Metazoa; phylum Arthropoda; class Arachnida; order Araneae; family Theridiidae; genus Latrodectus; species Latrodectus hesperus. The sequence goes on from CM075861.1 coordinate 55,212,294, forward strand.
ATTTATCATTTTTAAATACATTACTTTATACTGAAATGACATATACATTAAACATTTTTAATTTATATAATAATAAATTTCCTAAGGAAAAGGAGCTGAAAATAATAAATCATTGCAATGCACATTAAAAATGAAAATTCAAGCAATTATTATGTAAGAATGTTAAGATAATAATACTTAAGTTAAGAAATGTAAGCTGGCATTACATTTTCTTGACATTCATTTGCAGTTGAGAAATTTGCGGAAATTTTCTAGTGAAATTACACCCTAAGAAGAGAAAGGAAATTAGTTTGAAAAGAAAATTTATTTTCCTTAAGCAAACAAAATAATTAAATGTACTCCATGAATTGATATATTTATTATCCCGAGATTATACGTATTTCATTACATTCTGTATTTGTTGCTCGCCATATATTTATGTAGTTTAAAAATTGCATAGTAAAATTAATGTTACAATTTTCGAAACATACTTCTGCTATAAAATTCTATACAATAACTTAGATTTTTACAAACTGGAATAAAATTTTTGTTTGAAACAGAAATCTCTCCAGATTTATAACTTTTAAATTATATATCAGTGTTTTCTAATTTAGCATTTTTAAAACTTATTTTTTAAGACACAATAAACAATATTTCAATGATTTTAATCTCTCCATATCAGTAGTTAATTACATTACCTTATATTACATCACTACATAAAAAGTCCAATTTAATTAATTTAAAAAGTCTGAATGTTTTGATCTCCCGTTGAGATTTCAAATTCAAAGTCAAAAATACTTAATTAATTAAAAATGCATACTTAAGATGCATTTAAATAAAATTTTAACACGTTTAATAACAGTATCTTTTATCTTTTAAATTTAGAGTATTCAAATCAACAGCATAACGTCATACTATATCTTGAGTTTCTGTCAGAATTCGAAATAGTAATCTTCATATGTTACTCATTTGCATAATTTTATCTTATGAATTTGTATTTAATAATGCTATATGTATCATGTTTGTAATTTTAGTTCTTATAATAGAATTAACATTTTCTCTATTCTTAGAGAAATTATCAAGCCGTTAAAATATATTTCAATATTTTTGTATCATATTTTTCTACATTTAAAGAATATATCAGATATGAATGGTATTCTAAAAATGACATTTTTTTAAAAGAAAAAATTAAGTATTTAATGGAGTACTCATTTTGGGAAAATTCAAATTTATATTTTATGAAATATTGTAAACAAAATTTTAAATTATTAATTAACCACATTTTTATTTATTAAGCTCAATTTTATATTAAATTTAAATTTAAAAAAATTTATTTATATTTCAAGAATATGATTTATTTTTTTATTGTTTAAAAATAAGTTGACATTAGCCACGTATAAATTATTTGGATCATTATTGTCACAAAGTCAGAAGTACAAGGTGAAAAATACTTTTAAGAAAGCACGGTACATTAACTAAAAATGCAACTTGAATCTTTTTAAATATATTAATATTTCTTTTTATCTCAAATTCAGTTGCAAGGTCATGGGACTTCTTTAGATAGGTAGGACATAGGTTGACTGTTAAATTTTATGAAATATAAAACGTAATAATGATCTTTATTTTTAATATTATTTTATATTTTCTATAGATTATCAAGTGGAATTTTTATTTTAACAATCCTGCATTTGCTAAGAAATCTACGCAAGCAAGCAGACACATCATTATTGCAATATTGCTTCCACAATTTTTTCCTTTAAAGGTATTTTAAATTAACAGACATTTTAGCGTAAGTATTTTAAATATAGTTTTAACATGCTTTAAAATTTACTAAATTAGGGAAGCATAAATTTCTTATCCTGGATTCAATAAGTATGAGATTAAATATTATTGTGTGATAATGTAATTTTTTTGTTATACATGGAAATATTGGTTTTAGATTTAATTGAAAAGATAAATAAAATGCAGTCAAGGTCATAGAAAAGTGAAGCAATGACATATAAATTCTGAGAAATATTTTTAGTAAACTATAATTGGTAAATACCTTTCGCGTGATCAAGTTTAAGGTTTAAAGTTTATTAAAAAAATTTAATACAGCAATAATTACATTTTCTGATGCCTATTATATCACATTGTAATCGTAATTTGTAGTAAAAACTAATGAAACAGTGTTTGTTTGGCCTTATATTGTTTCAATAAAATGTTATTTTTAATATTAACTTAAATTCTAAGTTTATATGATTTCTCTGAATTTCCATATACCAAAAAAGATAAAGGTATACTAAGTACAAAATAGTTTATGTTTTATCACCTTCCTGTGTAATTTATTAAAATTTCATAAAACGTTTACCAAAATTACATCAAAACCTCTGCAAGTATTGCTGATGCAATGCTAACAGAATTTTATGCAAAATCAAAATTTAAAATAATAATTTCTGTTTTGATGAACTTCTGCTGATTTTAATTTAAATTTTAAAAAGGTGCTCCCCTAAATCGAAATTACATTTTAATGTATTTTATTCAAATAAATTTATTAATGGAATAAAAATTTTATACAGAGAAAATCGGAAATATATAATCAATAAGTAAAATATTTAAAATATTTGTAACAATTCGTTCGATAATTTCTTATGAATTTAATATTTATACAAGAGTTTATTGAGAAGCAAAATAACAATTGAATTTCATTTTTAATAAAAAAATTATATCATAAAATATATCTCTTACATATAATTATTTGAACTAATTTGAATGTAAATCTAGAAAGTTGTTTATAAAAATATCAAAATTTATACAAATAAGAAAACTTATAAAATTAAAATTCAAATTATTACCATTGGGTGTGAATATGAACTAATTACTTATAAAAACGTTAATACGTACATGGAGTATAGATATAGAGATAAAAACTTTGTACTACATTAAAAAAAAGTTTGCATGATTCCTACGTTTGTTTTGAATTTTCATTAAACTTTATTATACAAAATAGTATTTTTGCATATAAATTTTATTGATTATGATAATATTCTTAAAAATTCATTTTCTTATTCTTTCAAAATTTTCCTTAAGGGATTGAATGCAATTGTAAACAATTAACAAAATTAGTTTAAAATATATAATACTATTTTAGAGAAACACAATTCTAATCAAATAATACTATAATATTATATGAAAAAAAATGTACAAGAGATACAAAAATTGTATCCATATTGAATTTTTTGAAACTTTGTGAATAGTTATTGACTTATTTCCTTCCTCTTGGAATTAAATAGTGATAGCTTCACAATCAGCTTAAGAAGAAATTTAATTCAAAATTCCAAGTTAATAAAGAAGAAAGTGACGGAAAATGTACTTAAAAGTAGCTTAAGGAAATATTCAATCTTGGAAAACTTCGCAATAGTTATCTTGCGAAACAAATTATTTCTTTTTGGTTTATCAATTTTCTTAGTCATTCCAAATACGTCAGTATTGAAATTGAATAAACTTAATCTTACTTAGAGCATTCCCGTTTTTTAAAAAGATTTTGTTTTTTAGCCAAAATAGGACATTTTTATAGGCGAAAAATTTGACTTTACTCTTGCATTCGAACAGTTGCTAGTTACTAAACATATAATTTAATAATTGTATTTTTTAAAATTATATGTTAAAAATGTGCTTAAACAAATTAATCATCTATAGAAAGTTTCAAATATAACATATATTTTTTAAGAAAAAGTTTCATTAATGATTTAAAACTATCTTAAATAATATATACATATAAATATCTAAAAAAATCACTATTAATCTCTACTTCAATTTTTCTCAACGACAAAAAACTTTCATCAATTATTTATATTCTTTAATTAAAACAAATAATTTCATTTTTAAAATTTACTGATACTTATTAATTTAGTGTCAGTTAATAATATCACTTAAGACACTTAACCATCTTAAAAAAATATTAGGTGGAAAATGAAAAAGTACTTTTAAAAAATTTAATCGTAGTTTGTATAACCTAATATAGATAACTAATTATATTGCAGATTTTTATACACAAAATTTATTTCATACTGCATAATGATAATTACATATAATTAATCTGTATATTAAAATTAATCATAATTTATAATTGCAGATAAATTTATTATTAAAATAAAAAAATCATAATTTTACCTAATATCTTTAATGTATATTTTTTACTCTAGACGTTTTTTCATTTCTTTTTTGGATCTTATTTTTTCCATTTTTTGTGGCAACAATTATTTTTATCAATTTTTATTACTATATTGAAAAATGATTTATTCTGTTATGAAAAAGTAAAAAGTAATTTTATTGATAATATATTTATTATTCAAATTGAAAATCAAAATAATAACATAAAAACAACGACATTATAAATACTTTTGTGTAATATAACTTAAATAACAACCTGTATTTAATGTTATATTTTTAGATAATGTTCTGGGCACAATTCATATGATTTCATATACAAGGGTACAGATATTTTTTGCTTTTAATTTAATATTTATTAAGTGTTAAATTTTCAATTTCCCAGCTTATGTATTGTATGTAAACAATTTATCTTTTTTCATCTGAATTCACTAACCGTATTTATAGAATTCTGCAATTAATAGATACGACACAAATGTTGCTTTTATAGCGGGGAATATAATCCTTATCAGTTAATTATCACCAGTGTATTAATTTCTTCACCCGTATGTAAATAGAAATTCAATATAAACTGCTATATAATGAATAATGACACTTGATTATTTGTAAACTAAAATTATTATCAATATAGAGAAATTTATAGAGATTAAAATATAAGATCTAACAATTGTAAAGGAAATTTTTCATTTCAACTACTTTTACTGATTTGTTGCTCCTGATTGCATAAAAGTAATTACAAATTTGAAATTCCTTATTTCCATGGATTTATTTTTTTATAGCAGAGATCATTTTCACTGAACAACAGTGGCCATTGGAAGACATCCTTCGCACTACTAGGCCAGAAACTTCTATTCATTTGTCGTTACCCAGTGGGCACATATGAATCAAGTCACGAAGGCGAGTAGCATTACCCACGCCATACAACCAAAAACCCATTTATAAGGTGGGACACATTCATACATCATCTCAGAAGAAAGAACAGAGGAACACAGAGAGAAAGTAGCATCCATGCTCGAACCGGGATTTGAACCCGGGACTCACAGCTCATGAAACAGGAACGCGTGCAGATGATTAACTATATAATATTTGAAGATATAAATTGGCATTGCTTAGAAGCAAAAGATGAATGGTTAAAGTATCATATCGAAATTGTAATTCAGTGTAAAATAAGATGTAAAATAAATGATATAATATAATTTATATTGAAATGAATTATAATTTTTATATGAAGTTTTAATGATAGAATATATTAGAGTGATTATAAATTTGTATCTCTTTTGTTTCGATACCCCAAATCAATATTTATTGATTTTTTAAAATCATTTTGCTATGCGGGTTTTTTTGTCGACTCTTACATGCAAATTTTACATCAAGTAAAACATTGTTAAAGACACTATTCAGTATCAAATATATTAGTCGATAATATAAGTATTTGCTACTTTTGAATTATCGAGAAGCTTTTATAAGCTGTGTGTACTTCGAAATAAGATTTTTCTTCGAATTTTAATCGGTAAAAACATGTTTAATTAAATACTTTATATTGTTGCCCCCGTTTAACACACAATATAATTTTACTTCTTGAATCATTTCAAATTATTGCAAATTAAAATTAGAAATAAAATTAGAGTCATCATACAGATTTTATCTTTAATCGACAAAATTTGAAAATTTACATTCGTATGTATGTTCGAGATCACATTTTTGTGTATAAGTTCACTACCAATTAAAAAGCAATCTTTCCTTAACACAAAATGTATGAAATAATTTTAATGAAATGATCATAAAGATTTTATCGTAGGCAACCCAATCCAGGCAAATTATGCGTTTCGATACATATTTATTTATTGTGAAGAATTAATAAAATCTGAGATTCTAATCGTTTTTGTGTCATGATATTTTTATAAATATATACGAATAATTTTACCAAATTTCCTTTGACTTTATATAAAAATTATACTCTTCCTCTAACAATTTATTATTTAAAAAGGAATATCAACTAGGACAATATTTATTAGAAAATATGCATAATTTCAAACGAACTCTGCTAAGAGATCATCGAATTAATTTTATTAACAATTTTGAGTTCTTAAAGTACTTAAATAGGGACGGAAACAAAAACTATTTATATTAAAAATATGTAATATTTTTATAAATTTTTATTTATTTTTCAGTATACTTATACCAAGGACGTGGACTAAAGATAATGTTGCATTATGTAAAAAATATACCGTACTTTTAATTTTAATTCAATTTTTTACATAAATTAGTTGTCTAACATAATGTCAAATACTTTGTTTTTATACTAATTTAAATATTAGTGACTGAGAGATTTAGAATCTCAGTCTGTAATGTCTTACTAAATAGGAATTAAAGAAGTACACTGAAAAATGTTTCCGAAGATTAGTGAAGTTTCAACAATTTAAGAAATAATGCTGCTATATTTGCAAAATTACAAGTTTTTTACCACCTTTCAAAGAAAATATTCAAATGTTTTTAATGAAATTAAGGATGATACTTTATTTGTTATTCTTTCTTTAAATAATTTTAAAAAGGTTTGCTCTTGCACTTGTTTCTTTTAATAAAAAATCAGATATAAAATTTATGTCCTGCTAAAAAAATTAAAATTTTCTAAAATCTAAATGTCAATAATTTTTATTGGAACTTTATTAAAGTAGCCATAAAATTCCTTTTTTAAATTTCAGCAATTAAAGATTATTTTTGAAGAAACACCCTCAAAAATAACAAATAAAATATTTATAAGGTAAGTCGTTTATGAGGAAGAAAGGTGAAGCAACAAATTGGTAATGGGAACATAAAATACTGTATTCTACAGCTTTCAATTCACTTAATGAAAGCACTTCAGACGAAAAGCAATGTATCCAATATGTATAAAAATATATTCCCACTCCGCATTAAATTTTTATCAGAATTGCAATCAAAACTTCAGATCCTGTTTACTGCTGATATAAATTTAATACCATTTTTAGAGAATTTTATAAAGATTGTGCTTTCTCCACACTAATCTGTAATATGCCGTTTGTAATCATTTGATTTTTACTATTGCTTTAAGTTATTTAAGTACGGGTTAATACGGAGTAATAAAATCGATTCATTCATTAAAACTCTAACTAATTAAAATACTAATTATAGGATCCAAGCACTTGTATATTTAAGTTAAAAACAATATTAATATGTTAATAAAGAACAGTACCTTTTATATAAATCATATCATATATGTTATGTAAAAACAAAATAAAAGTTTCTCGATTACTTTAAAGTATGCTTTACATTTGTAATCTTCTTTTAGACAAAAACTCTTTTTTTAATGTTTTAAGGGACTAATTTTATAATTATAAGTTGTTTCGTTTGGTTTTTGAAAATTATTTTTTATTTAAATGTATAATAATCACTAAAATTCACAAAGCATTAATAATCATCACTTTGAAAAAAAGTGTTTCTTTTGGAGTAAATGAGAGAATTGTGTTCTCTCTCTCTCTCTCATTACTCAACACCAAATTTAAAACATAATTTCTGTTATTTTATTCGGGGCTTTGAATATCTATACACAAAGAAAGGTATAATTTAACATTAAAATGATATAATATCATTTTCATTATATTATATACTTTTAAATTATAAAATAATTATAATTTTTAAATAATTATAAACATATATTTTATTCTGATTATCATTCTATTTCTTTCGTACTGGGGTATTTAATGTTAATATAATTTTCTTTATAAATTTATTAAAATTCTTTTCACAATTTGATGAGTTGTATATTGGCCAAATGTAAGGTGTGCAACTACGAGTCATATTTTAAAAATATTTTAAAAGAATAAATAAAATTAAAATGTTGCCTTTATTTTAGACTCATGAATTTGGGACGAACGTAGCTTTAAGTATGAAAGGTACTAAAATGCACAAACTGACACGCATATAGTAATTTAAAATTAAAATTCTGGTCAGATAGATGAATATCAGATTAAAACAAAAATTTCCAAAAATTCACCTACTTTATCCATCATATTTTTGCTTCAATAATTTTGGCATTTTAACTTAATTTTGTAAGTAACGCAAAGATAATATTTATAAAGTTAAAAAATAACAGATTACCAATATACAGATCACGAGTATAGTTAAATAATATTGAAATGTGTTTTATTATGCTGTATATTATGAAAAGGAAAGCTTTGTTTCAAGTGCAAATAATTTTAAAAATTATTAAAATATTAATAAATACATTTAGGTGCATATAATACTTTCCAAATATAATGTAATTTAGTTCATATTGATTCGAAATGTACCTTTTAAGTTACTTAAAGGTTACATAATATTATATGAGTCACAAAATCTAATAATTTTCTGTATTTAATATCAAATAATAATTTATTACAAAAGTATAATTTACAGTTTCATCAGACTATTTTTTTCAGTGGAGTTAAGTCATAAACTAGAAAAGACACATTTTGTAATATTTGTTACTCAAACAAATATAAAGGGTCTCTCTCTCTCTCTCTATCTGTGGTTTCGTTCAACAACATTCTAAATATAATTTTAGATACAAAGATTTTCATTACTATCCTTGGAAAAAAATAATGAAAATGTTTGTATCTAGAGCTGATGATCTTGACAATATTATAAGAAAATGTGCTTCAATGTGACAACGTGTATTTATATAAATCTATATGGAAAATATATATAATGTATATTATAAAAGTCTAACATATAAAAAGAGTTGATAATAATTTGAAAATAACTATTCATAACAGATTTACTTTTATTTAGTGTTATTTGTAATTTATTATGCTTAATTACTTTATTTATAATACTTCAAAATAGTTTCAATATCTAACAAATATTTCAATCAATAAACATAAAGAATAAATTTACAATAAATGTATGGAAACTTTATATCATATTCTGTCTAAAAATGCATTATGATCCGTTAAAATATAAACTTTAGTTATTTTTTACATGTTCCCCTATACTTTATATTTTATATTTTTCACTTAAAGAATTTCTTGTGCTAGCTTTTTTAACGGATTTGAGGATATTTTTCAGGTTTAATAAACTGAATTTCACGTCTTTTTAATTCTCTGATGCATTTATCTAAAATAAAACTGAGGATTATATGTATTGGTAAACGAATTTATTGAAATATAATATCTGGAAATGTTTTTAGCTGAAAAGGTATGAGTTATATTCATGTGCACAATAACATTGAAATTTATTTTATATTATTTAAGGACTTACTTTTTGTATATTATTGAAAGTACATGTACTTGTACTTCACATTAAAACTTGATGGAGAATTAAAAACTGTTTTTCTAATTAAATATTTACTGTTGAAATAGTATAAATATTGCAATGCATATAAAAACGATTTCATTGATATCAATTAATTTTAATTTTAATTATTTACAATATAATATATAATAAATATTGCTAGTAATTGGTTAATTAGTGTGACAGATAAAACAAAATTATAAACTACTTTTAGTTTTTTATTTCAATGAGATTATACACAAATTATTCAGAACATTTCTTAAATATTGTATCCAATTTTCCTATAAAATATTGTAAATGTTTATGAAGTTTTTTTTCCGACGACGAATAGATTATTAATATAATTCTTATCAATATTATTAAATTATTGCACTTATTATTTAAAAATTAAAGCAAATATCTTGAATAAGTGAATATTAAATATTAAAAATATTATTCTTTTTTGACCGAGTAAAAATCTTTATTAATTTGATAAAATCAAATTATTTAAGGAAGTCGAGGCACTTAAAAGCATTGAAAATTGATTAGCTTGAACCAACGGAATGAAAATTGATGGCAAGAAATACAATAAAAGCAGTTTAATTTTGTGAAATAAGTAAATTTTGAAACCAACCGTCAAAAAGTAACAACACATCATTTCTTTTGAATATTAATTATGTATCACATGTATGAAAATCCCTGTGCTTTAATATATAATTCACATTTTTTGATTTTATTTTATATTTTTGATTTCGAAAGAGTATGGAATAGAATAGGAGTACCTTAAATTTCTATTTCTTAATTTAAATTTAACCATAAATAGAAGCCATTTATTTTGTTAATAAAACTTCACTCCTTAAATCAAAGCTTAAGCTTACTTAAGATTTAAACTTTGAGTATGTATTTAATAACTTTGACTACACATGAATTTGAAAAACGTATTACTATAGCTACAATATTTGAAACTATTATTTGTGGTTGTAAGCGAATTATTTTAAGTTTTCATTATTATAGATCTCAGAGCCTTTTTCAAATACATTTAGTATTCGATACCAGAAGGTGGCAATTAGTTTATAATTATTAAATGATTGCAGCTGTTTTTTTATCAATTCACAAATTAGAGAAATATTAATTTAGCTCATAAATTTTCTCCTTTGGATGTTTGGAATTGCGAGACGATCTAATTTGTTCAAATATGACCTATCAGATTTCTAAACTTGAATTATTATTCAAAAGAAAATATAAATATATTTACATTTATCTCATAAATTATTAAAGATAAATTTGTATTTATTTATAAATTATGAATTAGAAGATCATTTTTAAGTTCCAGTGATGCGTCTACAAGCAGTACATTCTACTTATCTATAGAAAATATCGAAATTTCTGTGTCACCAAAAATTATTCATTAAAGATTTCTGTCAGTATTTAATCTAGTTTCCTGCTAAACGTCATGATTAAAATTTATACCTTCGAATTCCTGAGTTAATCATTGAAGGACCGAGTTGCATTTTTTATTGTTAAAATAAGTCCTTAACACCTACACTTCCACTTTGCTTTCTACAGCTAAATTTGTAACAGTAGGAAACATTAATGAAAGTTTTCTATTTAATAACTACGCATAATAAAAACGGTTGAATTGTTATTTTTATAAAAATTAAAATAATAATAAAAAAATTGACACTAAGCTATGTTAATGTGAATGATAAAATAATTGTATAACATGATATTTTTATAATTCTTTTCGGGAATAAAACTCAAATAGCTTTCTGGTGGATTTCATTTCTTAGGATGGAATTAAAGTATTTACTTGTTGAAACCAAATATATTTCAATCATTTTTTCTGTATTGATAATAAGTGCCTTCAAGGCAGTAACCATTTTTTTACTCATTGAGTTTTCTGTTTATTAAGAATTAAGTAACTGTTGATTACAAATTTCTTTTGTGAATAACAATGAAACAAAAAATTTCCTATTAGTACACCAACCCTAGTTTTATTAGAACAAACTCAATAGAACTCAAATAGCTTTCTGGTGGATTTCATTTCTTAGGATGAAATTAAAGTATTTACTTGTTGAAACCAAATATATTTCAATCATTTTTTCTGTATTGATAATAAGTGCCTTCAAAACAGTAACCATTTTTTTACTCATTGAGTTTTCTGTTTATTAAGAATTAAGTAGCTGTTGATTACAAATTTCTTTTGTGAATAACAATGAAACAAAAAATTTCCTATTAGTACACCAACCCTAGTTTTATTAGAACAAACTCAATAGAACTCAAATAGCTTTCTGGTGGATTTCATTTCTTAGGATGAAATTAAAGTATTTACTTGTTGAAACCAAATATATTTCAATCATTTTTTCTGTATTGATAATAAGTGCCTTCAAGGCAGTAACAATTTTTTTACTCATTGAGTTTTCTGTTTATTAAGAATTAAGTAACTGTTGATTACAAATTTCTTTTGTGAATAACAATGAAATAAAAAATTTCCTATTAGTACACCAACCCTAGTTTTATTAGAACAAACTCAATAGAACTCAAATAGCTTTCTGGTGGATTTCATTTCTTAGGATGAAATTAAAGTATTTACTTGTTGAAACCAAATATATTTCAATCATTTTTTCTGTATTGATAATAAGTGCCTTCAAGGCAGTAACCATTTTTTTACTCATTGAGTTTTCTGTTTATTAAGAATTAAGTAACTGTTGATTACAAATTTCTTTTGTGAATAACAATGAAACAAAAAATTTCCTATTAGTACACCAACCCCAGTTTTATTAGAACAAACTGAATAGAACTCAAATAGCTTTCTGGTGGATTTCATTTCTTAGGATGAAATTAAAGTATTTACTTGTTGAAACCAAATATATTTCAATCATTTTTTCTGTATTGATAATAAGTGCCTTCAAGGCAGTAACAATTTTTTTACTCATTGAGTTTTCTGTTTATTAAGAATTAAGTAACTGTTGATTACAAATTTCTTCTTTTGTGAATAACAATGAAACAAAAAATTTCCTATTAGTACACCAACCCTAGTTTTATTAGAACAAAATTCCGAAAATTTAAAGAAAACAATTTCAAAGAAAATTCCGAACTGAATTTGGCATGATATCATAAAAAGAAAAATATTATAAAAGCTCTTCAACAATGCACAAATGATGTTCTCATTGAAAGTATTTAAAATAAATTGTTGGGTATTGTAGATCTAGAAATTTTTGGGGATTAATTATAACATTAGAATCATTAGAGTAAAATGTTTGAGCTTTTATCTCAGATTTTGTTGAATAATGAGTTGATTTCATGAGAATCCTTTCTGCACGAACATAAGTTGTGGTTCATGAATGATATCAATAATCCAAGCAATATCTTAACAGAAGATAAAAATGAAATCTGATAAAACCTCACAATGAATTTTTATTGATCGATAAATATTTATACAATGTAAGAATGTCTTACTACTTCATAAATATATATTAAAAATAATAATATTTCTTTCATAATCTAATAACAATATATAGGATTATTTCAAAAATCCCTCCTTTTGAACACATGTTTGATCATCAAATTATAAAATATTTGAAAATATCCTTATGACATAGCATTTTATCAGAGAAAAAAACACATAAAAAATTAAAGTGTTCACTATGTGAACTAAAATTCGAAATAAAATACACATTAAAAAAACAGATAGTTCTAAAAGGATGAACTCACAGATTCCTATAAATCTCACATAAATACAATGTTTTAATGCAAACATTGAATAGAGCTGCTACAGATCGATGGTTTGAAAGGAAAAAAATTGTTTACATTAAATATTATTTCAACGCAAGATATTTTTAAAAAATCATGTTTTTCTTGTGGTATAGTATATGTAACTGACATAAATTTAACGTATTAAATATTCAATCACGAAAACAAAGAAATACCTAAACTTTAATTGTTACCAAAATCAATGAAATCAATTTAAATGTGCAATGCTATTTAAATTTTTAGTTTTATACACGACAAACTTTTTTTCTTGCTAAAATTGATCATGCTACATGATGTAGATGCTTAAGCACATTTCAATATGTAACCTCATTTTGAATTTCATTCTTTACTTAAGGTTTTAGTGAGAAGTGTTTTACATTAAACCAATAAATGCAGCCTCTCTACCTCAGAATGACTCAAGAAATATTGTGTAACCAAATCTTTTTTAAGTATAATTACAAATTTTTAATAATTAATTTAATTTATTATAATGTAATTAAAGGAAATTATTCTTTATTAATTTTATTACAATTTACTTATAATAATTTAATTAATTGTTAAAGATAAGATTTTCAATATGTAAATATTTATTTTACTTGGCATGTTATATAATAATATTGTATTAAAATATTTTAGTAAATGGTATCATATTAGGATTTGCATTTTATTTTTGGAAATTGGAATTTTACGAAGTTGCTAATTAACTGAAACCCATTATACAAAACATTTATTTAACATTTCTATTACATAATTTTTTAATATCCTATTTTCTGAAAAAGATAATCTAGTAAAATATTGAGATTGACTATTTTATAACAAAGGTATAATTAAATATTATTATATGGATTAGGAATATGGTTAATTTAAAACAGAACTCTTTTAAAAAAAACTTAATATTCTGATGAAAATAAAAATTCGGAGAGGATGAATAAAAAATAAATAATTTGAAATATATTTTAAATAAAAATGTAAGATTTTAAATTTTATTATCAGTTTACACAAAATCTTTGTGAATATATAATTATAATAAATATTTTTATTTAGTTTAAACAGAGTTCTTGCAGTTACTACGTTTTCAACGCATTTTAAATTTTTGATGTCGTATTTTTAAATATTAGCTTATAGTCATATAAAATTAATTATTAATTACTCTACCTCTGACTTTTATCAAGTAGAATTTATATATTTTGAAGGATAGAAAAAATTCGTAGATTATACAATACATTCATTCTTAAAAATTCTTATGGAAACGTTTTAATTAAAAACAACAGTTGACTGTGCAAAATTATATATTTCCTTTCCTCTAATATTCTATATTTTAGTTCAATTTCAACTATATCAATAATTAAATATTTATCTTGATCAGGAATATTTCGAATATAAAAAAACCTTTTTTATGTATTTAGATAATATTATTTAAACAAATTACATTAAATCTAAAAATTTAATTCATTAGTAAAGGTATTTCAAAATTGTAAAGTTAATAAAATTAAGTTTAATGTTTATATATATATATATATATATATATATATATATATATATATATATATATATATATATATATATATATATATATATATATATATATATATATATATATATATATATGTATATATATATATATATATATATATATATATATATATAAATTACCTTAATTTCCCGTTCATACATTTTCTTAATTTAATATTGATTTATTTTCTGAAAAACTCACACACACACAGTAGGAATTATTTCAAATCTATATTTTTAAACAAATCAGAAAATTATGGTTTGAGGAATTAGAAAGTTAAATTCAAACCAATGGCAAATATTATCTTTGTAACTTCGAATTAAAATTAAGAACAAGTAAAGTTTCTCTTCTTGTTGCTTAATAAGTAACATACTTAATTTGTGATTCAATAACAGATGTTTCGTGAGTTGAAAGCCAGAATTTGGGTTCGAATAATATTCCTGCTGAGAAAATATGATGTATTTAGTATTATTCGTGTTTACATACATGTTTTTAGGAATGCCACTTAAAATTATGTTGAAGGTTTTTCTTTCTCTTGACAAGTAAATAAGACATATCATTTGTCTATTAAATGTTCATTCAAAAGAATTATGAATATAGCATGTTAAGAATACCTTTCAAACAGGATTATGTATTAAATATGAATTTAGAAAATTAAAAAAACTCATAGTATTCTTAATGCAGATTTATTTTTATTTTGAAATTTAGATTGAATTTGTGATGACCGATAAAGATATATACTGTAAAAATTTACATTGTAGCAGTTAATATCGCTGGTTGTTCTTTCAGAATTTTAAAAATAATTCTCATAATTCTCGGACTCCAGTATAAAAATATCATGAATAAAATCACCTGACAGTAATTCAGATTTTCTTACAATGATTTCATTTTATATAATGTTTTATTTCTATATTCCACAATAACAATAAAATGGCATTAGATTATACTTTTCCATTTTAAAGTCACAGTAATGTATAAGTTATATTTCCACGGTAAAATATCACTAAACTAATTTCTTTGTAAAAAGGAACTATGAATTAAATTTACAGTTTTCAAAATTTTTTACTTAAAAGTAGAAATATATAATTCGTTTCAACCTACATATTGTAAAAAACTTTTTGGACTCAAGGCAAATTTATATATCAAATTCTGTGTTTTGAGACACTTGTTATTCTAAATTAAGGTTGAAATTTGTTTTAACCTAAAGTCATATCACAAGAAATGCGCATTTTCATATATTTGCTTTTTGGAAACCTCAGTCTTATTTGATGCAATGATACATAAAGAGAAACCTTTATCTTAGAATTTTAGATTTCATTTTGTGTCCGGGTTATATCTGGTGCTCAGAAGATATGAAAATTCAAAAGTGATATTTTTACATTTTATAACTGAATTAATTTAAAACATGATATGTTTCAGCTTACATTTTCTACTAAATTACATCTGTCTGAAATTTCTGGATCTGAAAAAATTAATTTTTACGCTTAAATCATTCTATGTGGCTAATAACTATATGTACTTTTTTCATTAATTCAACAAGGATACGCTGTTATTTGATGAATGCTGGTTATTAATTTTAATTCAATTCTCTTTAAGAAATTAATGAGTAAAACTTTACATAAAGTTAGTGAGAAACGGAAACATACACTACTGGCCATTAAAATTGCTACACCAGGAAAGTGGCACACCACACCCGTGAAATTTGCATGACAGTTAGAACTTTCAGTGATATGCAAATGATTATATTTTCAGCGCATTCATACAAAGCAGGCGACAGTAGCGACATCTACACTGTGTATAAAATCAGAGATTTGACAGTAGATTTCTCATACTCAATTTCCGTTTCAACGTTGTTTTCGGCAAAGTTGTTGTAATGCCTCGTGAAAAAAAAAGGCCTATCAGTACGTGTCTGACTTTGATCGAGAAAGGATTATAGCCTACCGGGATTGCAGTCTCTCGTACCGCAATATTGCTACTCGCGTCAGTCGAGACCCCATGACTGTTAGCAGAATAAGGAATCGATGGGTACAGGACAATCATACGGAACGTCATGCAGGATCTCAGCGACCCCCATCACTAACAGCAGGGAAGACAGACATCTTATCCGCATGGTCACAAGGGATCGTACATTTACGTCACGAACCCTGAGTCGAGAAATGGAGTCATTTGCAAAGCAACAAGTTTCTGCTCGAACAGTTCAACGACGTTTACAGCAGCATGGATTGTTTGCACGGCGACCATGGCTTCGGCTACCATTGACGCTGCGTCACAGACAGGAGCGGCTTCAATGGTGTGATCATCGACAAACCTGGCCGCGGAAATGACATCACGTCCTCTTTACAGATGAATCTCGGTTCTGTATACAGGACCATGATGGCCGCATCCGTGTTTGGAGGCATCGTGGAGAACGCGCATTGCCAGCTTGCATTGGACATCGCCATACTGGCCCATCTGCTGGAGTGATGGTATGGGGTGCCATTGGATACACGTCTCGATCACCTCTTGTTTATATTACCGACACTTTGAACAGCAACCGTTACATTTCCGATGTGTTAAGGCCCGTGGCTCTGCCCTATCTTCGAGGCCTCCCTAATGCTTTGTTTCAACAGGATAATGCAAGACCGCATGTTGCCCGTACTGTTCTGAACTTTCTTGATACAGAACAGGTTCGACTGTTACCCTGGCCAGCACGTTCTCCTGATCTGTCACCAATTGAGAACGTGTGGTCAATGGTTGCCGAGCGATTGGCAAGACATCACTCACCATCCACTACTGTCGATGAACTGTGGCATAGTATTGAAACTGCATGGACTGAGATCCCCGTACATGCCATACAATCTCTGTTTGACTTCATGCCTAGGCGGATAAATGCTATTATTGCAGCCAGAGGTGATTGCTATAGGTGCTGATTTCTCAAGATCTATACATCCTAATTTTCTGTAAATGTAATCACTTATTCTTTCCACTATAATGTATGTGTCCAATAAATATCGTTCTGTTATTTGCATGCCTTCTTGGTGTAGCAATTTTAATGGCCAGTAGTGTACATTGGAGAAATACTAATGTAAAAGTTTAATATATCATTCATTACATTTTATAACTTTTGTTTATCATTTCTGTAAAGAGAATCTTAAGCATAACATGTCTGGTTTTTATGCATTGCATAGTTGATTTATTTTATGATTAAAATGATTTGTTAATTTTTAATTAATATTTACGGTATGATAATGTAATTCATTTAGTTTATTTATATAATTTAGTCAATTTTTTTACGTTAAAATTATCGCCTGTATCCAATATCAGAAAAACATTTCTCAATCCCAGTCGAAAACCAAATCATATTTTATAAATCAGTAAAGTAAGCTTCATACATGCAGGTGAAATATAGTATTTTAAGAATGGAATTTTATAAGATATTTGCACATAAGTTTGTATTTTATGAAAACTCGATTGAATTTTATTTTACTCACCAATTACATTCAATGATGATATAAAATATTATGTCTGTCCTCAATATGATGATAAATGAGAATAAACATCAAACAAATATGGTATTTGATCTCTTAGACTGAGTAAATGTTGGTTAATCATTAATAAAGTTAATATTTTGCCTGTAAGATATATGATAAATTTTAATAAAATGAATTTCATCAATTATATATTGCCCTTTTAGAAGCAAAAGTGTGATTTTTTGTGATAGATTATTTAAATTTCAATAAATAACGTGTCATTGTTTCCAAACTATAAAAATTAGAGTAAATTTAATAATTTATTGTTTGAAGTGTGAATTAAAATTAAAAAATATTGAAGTGAAAATTAAAAAATATTACTATTAAAAATGCTTATTTAATCCTATTTTAATGGAAAATATAAAACCATATAATAATAAAAATGAATAATAATAATAATAAAAAATAAGCAGTTTAAAGAAATAAAAGATCTAAAATTCAAATAAATGAATACTTTTTACATTAATAAAATGCTAATTATTATCTTTCACTATTAGTAGTACATTATTGTGTACCTCTCTTTATTATAATTATTATTTATTTAAATATAATTAGAAAAAACAAATATTTTTGTTCCTTCAGGTATTGCATAGGAATTAAAGAGTCCTGATAATCATGATATGGAAACAGATATCATAAATTATGCTTAATCTGTATTTCCAACCTAGTATTCAATAACAACGCTATAATAAAACAAAATGCTCTGAGATATTTAAAGAAACATTAATTTGAATTCAATGAGGAATTAATTGAAGAAAGGAATCACATAAATAAAAAATATTTTTTTATGTAAAATTTCAAAATACTTTGTTGTAATGAGAAAGAGAGATAAAGGTGTTAAATCATATGATAAGCAAGTGAATTTAAGCATTCTACAGCAAAAAAAGTAAATTAGTAAAAACAAAATGTTTTTAATTTAAACATGAAAATACAATCGATACAAAGCGAAAATTATTGATTATGATAGATAATGTCAGATGCCCTTAGTCAATAAGAGATATTTTTAAATAGTGAATTTTAGTTTTAGAACAATATGATCTGTTAATTGAAAATATATAAATGTCTACAATTTCCAAAATAATTTGATCCTCTAATTAAATTAAATATATTAATAAAAAAATCACATTATTAAAAAAGATAAAGATATGTTTATAAATGATTATAATGAACTACATGTACCTTTATTAAAGAAAAAACTACATTTAATTTTTGAAAAATTGTCTGTCATCAAGAAAAGTTATCTTGCTGCATGAAACCACTTAGTTAATATCAAGAAAATATATATGTGAATTAATATATAGTTTAAGAGAAGTAGTAAAATTCTATACATTAGCTCCAACCTTTTGAATTTTAATTTTAAATTAAAATTTAATATATAAATATGCAGAATAATGTTTATTAAAAGAATGGGAATTGTAAATTAAGATATATAATATGAGTGCATGTAGCTTCTTGTATACTGTTTTTCTTTTTTTTTCTTCAAAAAGAGAAATGCAAATAATGAATATGTTACTTGCTTCTGATATTTTAGGAAAGATGAACATGAGGAATTATATACAATTATATACTTTAAAATAAGGAGACATTTAGATATTAAAATTTATGAGAAAGTATATCTGGTAAATTATTAAGTAATATTTAATTGCAACAAGATATATTTTCATCAGATTTTTTTTTTCAAATTAATCATAAAATTCATGAGTAAAATAATAAATTGTAGGGTTATGATTCAATATTTTTTGATGAAAATTTAATACATTTAATTTAATAATTTCAGTTCTCTTAGTTGATTGATGTTAAAAATCCAGAAGTTATTTTAAAAAAATATAGTTCATTATATAATATTTCAAGTCAAGCATATTATTATGTTCAGATACCAACAAGCCTGGCAGAATTAACATATTTTAGAAAATATGCTAAAAATATCTTAAATATTGATCCTCTAAAGAAATTATAGCCTTTGAAAAAAAATCAAAATAATAGTTAAATAATCAAATGCTACAAATTTAAAAAATAATAGTAATGGGAAAATATTTCCATGGACCATTTCCTGTTGATTTTACTGATGAATGAAATCAGCTATATAATGGAAGCTGCAAATAGTGAATGTTACAGTTTAAAATTCCATTTGAAAATCGATTATATTATATTATACATCATATTTTAACTAAAAAAGTATATAAAGTAGACAGAATGAATTAGGCGATTTAAATTCTAATTAATAGGATTTGATAAATTGGAAAATTTTGTATTTGCTATTTTTATTATAAACATAACTCATTTTTAGGAGGAATATAGAAAAGAAAATTCTACATTGCATGGATTTTTTTTTCCGATTTTATCTTAATCTGTCTATTATTATATTATATTTAGATAAAAAAGTGGTGTAAAAATGTCAGTGCTGTAGAGTGTATTTACACACTTCATTAACTTATAAAACACACACAACGATATAAATTTGGTGCTTAACAACTTTGTAGAAATTATTTAATGTTGCCCCTTCAAATTAAAATGTCATAAACTGATTGGAAAGTCTATAAGCAACTACGTCCCTTGAAAATTCATCACAAGCACACTCAGCGTCGTCAACATTTTATGACTGATTTAACTATATATGCTTAACTGCAGTATCTTGTGATATGTTATGGAAATTATTACAATGAGAGAGTCCTCTACGGTTTTAAATACGGTTCTCTGCTATTATTCGGTTTTAAAAATTAATTTTATAAAGTAACATAAAGAAGATACATCTACGCATTGATAACCCCATCTGTTGTGATATGTTTAATATTAGATAATATTAATAAAAATATGTTTTTATTAGAAAATTTAAAACAAATTTTTCTGATAAATGGTCTAATAAATTATTCATCCATAGTAAATTATAATGAAACTGAATAAGTATAAATAATTTGTGTTTTATTTTGAGTAAATCATTTTTAAGTATTTGATTAAGAATAAAACATATAGGAAGAACCTTAAATTAAATCGTTATCTTAAGTCATATACAATACTGTTATGAATTTCTTCGTGGCGATGTGTATTTGATTGTCCAATAATGAAGAAAATCAGTTTTTTTTTCTAAGCAAACAATTAATACGCACTTTTCTCACTTACAAATTGACTACAAATACTTCAGTTTGATGCTTTAATGGATAACAAAAACTATACAATTAAAAAAATAGAAAAAATACTTTCAGTGCTGGTAACTTAGATATCCATAACAGCTTCAACAATTTTCATTAAAGTGGCAGCTTAGTTGAGGATAATATTTTTCTCTTCGGCATTTCATTGAACATTTCTTCTTAGAAATTTCCACAGCACTCCTAAAATTAGTTTATGGTAAATCGGCTTTTATAATTTTTTTGGACTCGAAATTTCCATAATGCATCAACAACTTCAAGAAACTGATAAAAAGTATGCATTTTATCTTTGCAAATATATATATATATATATATATATATATATTTATATATATATATATATATATATATATATATATATATATATATATATATATATATATATATATATATATATATATATATATATATATATATATATATATATATATATATATATATATATATATATATATATATATATATATATATATATATATATATATATATATATATATATATATATATATATATATATATATATATATATATATATATATATATATATATATATATATATATATATATATATATATATATATATATATATATAAAAAGAAAAGACTTAGCAAAAATTTAGGAAACGTATATCAATTGCTAAAAGTAATACTACTCCAAATTCAGTGGCATGACAGTCCACATGAGAACAAGATTTATAGTGCTTATATCTGTTTTCTTGATCAAAAACCCTGAGTTCCAAAGTATAAAACCTGGTTAGCTATTCATACTAACGCGGAAACAACAGGGTTTATTTCCCAAATATACTTCATTAACTCAGCGTTATCGGTCCATGGGATATGCAGAGTGTAATTGCTTAGCCCAATGATCGAACACCGGACCTGTACCTTGGAAGCACAAATCACTATCACTACGCAAGTGGGCATAATATTATGTAATAAACAAATATATTTACCGAAAAATTTGATATATGATATAAGCTGCACATATTTACGCTCTAAATATTTTGAATATTTATTTCATGCACAAAAATAAGAATAAGTGTAATTCTCTTTAAATATAGGATTCTCCTCTTTCTTTCATGCATAGCTTTCATTTTGTTCAATACTTATTTTAAAAGTTCAGTAATTATACTGTTCAGAAGGATTTTGTTTCGTTCAGATTTTAGTGAAATAACATTTGGTTGTGCAGATATTTTCATACGATTTGTGACCTAATCGAGATTTACACTCTCTTAGAAATTGAGAATATTATTCTTCTATAGTCAAATTTGTTTTATTAAGCTTAAAATTTAATCAAAAAAATTTAAATTATATATTTAACAATATAGAAAATAGTAATTTTATACGCTTTTTTATTTATATCTCCATGTGTTTTTAATAATAACTATAATCAACACAAGTGATGATTGTGTGGTTAAAAGGAAAATTATTTTAAAGTAAATTCTAGTGCTTCCAAATATTTCCTTCCTGTGCAATTTATAATGTTTCGTATTGTTTGTTAGGTTTGTCACTCAATATCAGTTTTTGCGCATGAGAGGTGTAGTGTTAGGATACTCCTCATTCTCTTCACATGATGGCGCTGTAGTCATTGGGCGAGAGGAGAGGAGGGAGTCCGCTCCGGTGGAGAGAGAGAGATTGTCTTTGACCAGCGAACGAGGAGGTTTAGCTGGCTCTCCTTGGGTATTTGTTCAGTTGGCCGTGTAGGGCCATAATCAAATTTCTATTAATTATAATTTTAATATACAATACTATTAATTATTAATTTTAAATTTCAAATAAATATTTGTATTTATTCAAGTTGTGCTTTTTTCTACAGAACAGACACTACAAGGGGTAAGCATGAGGTGGACTTACAGTTTAAGATCAATTCTGAACAATTTCAAACATCGAAGTCCAAGGTGTGGTACGAACTCAAGAAATGTTGAATTTAAGACAAGGGAGCTAACCATGTAGTTACCATCACGACTGCTATGTGTCTGAATTTTTATTACATTAAATCATTTGTTGTTTTTAATTGTATTTTATATTGTGAAGCAATTAGTTATAATTTGGAGTTAGAAGGCATTAACAAGTATTAAGATTTAAGAAAGTTATTGTTACAAATTGAATTTTCGATTAATTTTAATATCAGTTAGAAAGTCTAAAATATATTTGTTTAAAAATTTAAAATCAATTTTTATTTTACCCTTTCGTTGTTAAAAATAATTTTTCATACTAAAGTTTTTGTTTTTTAAATTTAGAGAGACATTTTCTGCAATCACATTACAAGATTTAATTATCCCCTATAATTGAAAATTAAGCGTAGCATGAAAATAATGAGATTTAGAACTTTCTAAATAGATCTTAAATCTATACATAGGTTTCAAAATTTTGAAAAAAATTTATAGTAAGGGCTTTTCTTTAAACAGACAACATAAAATGATTCGATTTTATTACTTCAAAATAGGTCAAAAGAACCTTGAAAACATTTTTTGGAAGTCTTTTTCAGTTTAAAGAAAATATGCGATAAATAATTTCAGACATATCATAAAATGTGAAAAATATAATCTACAGGAAATGTCACATATATTTTGTAAACGTCAAAATAAATCCTAAGAATGATTTAGATTTTGACAAAAACATTTTTCTGTATATATTTTAAAATATATAAAAATACAGAATAATTGATATTTTATAAAATGACATATCTCATCAAATAAACCGCCGGAAACAATTAAGTTTTTTAATATTTATAATTCATGATTCATGTAGTAAAACCAATAAATTCCTTTTATATTTTCAAAGCATTAAGATATATTTATATGCTAAGAAGATAAATAGAGACAATGAACATATACTGCGGAAGATTCTTGAGCTATATCACAATAAAAACATTATTATAAAAATATTTCAGAGTTTTCAAAATTTTATCTCAATTTATTTATAATGAAAATAGAATTAAATCATATTTTAAAGTATGTAAATACTAGATTTTTTTAAGGGATACATTTATATTTTATTTATTCTTCGTGAGGATTTTTTATATGTTACGCATATTTATAATTAATTAAAATGATTAAGGGAAAAATATTCAGTAATTCTTAAATTCTTTCATAAAGTTTATTTATTAAGAATTTCTAAATTAATAAACACACATAAGAAGACTTTTCTTGATGTGCCATTTGATTTCATAAATTAGTTAATAGTGTTCCAGTGTGTAAGGGATTGGAATATACTTTATTTTGAATTTTTTTTTTATAATTTGATTATGATTAATTTTAAAGCATATTAATTTTTAACCATAATTTGCAAAGGATAATTAATTTCAAAAGAAAAATCTGTTAACAAATTTAAAAGTTTTTTTTTTATATAATATAACAAGCCTCATAATAATATGATATTTATTAAAAGTATTATTTTACAACAATATTATCAAAAAATTTATGTTTTTCAATTATTGCTTAAAATTTCAGTAAATTATAGACTTAGAATGAATATAATATTTTTGTTAAATATGAATCAAACCACCCACAGGAAAATTAAACTTATGTCCTTTTGTATTAAAAAATGAAAATTAGATAAAATTATTAACATCAATCTTCCTATTTTTGAACGCTTAAAATGTTTTACTGAAATGTGAAATCATAATTTTTCTTAAAGTAATTTAGATATTAAAAATTTTCAAATGTTAATCTGATTTCATATTTCAAAAGATTAAATTATCTTAAAAATATTATACAGA
Source organism: Latrodectus hesperus (assembly GCA_037975125.1). NCBI lineage: Eukaryota > Metazoa > Arthropoda > Arachnida > Araneae > Theridiidae > Latrodectus > Latrodectus hesperus. The sequence continues at coordinate 55,237,328 of CM075861.1, forward strand.
AAAACAAACTCAAACTACATATTTTTGATTTATAAAATGAGAGTTTCACCAAGTGTAATACATGAAAATATCCTTATTGAAAAATTACCTGATATTCTTCATTTCAAAAGTATACAAATATTATAAAAGTATTTAAGTAATAGTTGTTTTATTAAAATAAAACAACTATTACGTAAATATTTTTATCTAATCATTGTTTGTATATTTAACATATATGGACTCTGTTATACGAGCTAGTAATCGATTACTTACAAAAGAATACATGAAATAAATTCATTACTCATAGATATTTTAAAAAGTAGGACAGTATAAGGAAACCAGAATAAATTTTGTTTTAGTAAGCAAAATTATCATAAAGTTATTTTAATATAGTAACTAAATACATTTTTAATACCTAATATATATTAGCGTGTCAATATTTCTTTAGTTTAGTTTATCTTAACATTTAGTTATAATTGAATTAAAATAAATTTCAAATGCATAACTTTACAGTTCTATCTAGCATCTTGTAGCTACTACTAATACTTTAGTAGTTAAGATATGCATTTATAAAAAAATCATAATGTGTGAGATAAATTTTAACTGTAACATCATAAATCTATAAATTACAAATTTGCTGTCAAAATGGAAATCTTTTTATTTCTTTAATGATTATTTATTTTAATTGGGCCTGTTTCTTTAATTTATTCTCATTATTATTCTTACCTTTTTTTATTTGGGAAAACAAAAATATCTCCCTGTGCACCAAGGAATACCACACAGGGCCCGAAGGTACAACAAATATACTATAAAACAAATCCAAATAAATCATGAGATGAAAAAATAATAATAAAACAGATATAAAATGAAAAAAAGAGATATAAAAACGAAAAAGGAATTAGATAACAGCATGGATAAATTTTACAAAAAATTCAAAATTCTCTTTCTTAACTAGGTCCAACATAATCGGAGCCACCTGTTATTTAAGTCTTTACAAAGCTCGTTCCTTTCTTCTGAAACAGATGGGCATTCAAGAAGAATGTGAGAAGGGTTGTCACTCCCACAGTTGCACTTACACACCTCACTGTTTTTAATATGGAAAAGGTGTAGGTAACTATTGAATTTCCCATGTCCAGTGAGGAATTGCGGAATTTTAAAGTCAGTGTAAAACCAGTAGTTCTTAATTCTGCATTGAACTGAAGGGAAAAAATATTTGGTCCACTTACAATTAGGAGAGGAAACGAAACCTGAGTTCCATTCTGTGATAATCTTCTTTTTGGTAGTGGTTTGGAAAGAAGACTTGGGTAAGCTGGAATTCAGTTTGTTTGGAAGTGAAAGAGAAGATTTGGCCAGGAAATCCGCTCTTTCATTTCCATACACACCACTATGACCCTTGACATGGGAGAAAGTAAAGGAAATATTTTTGATATCACACATATTAATTGAAGTCTGGACTTCTACAATAAGTTTTTCAAAACTAGTTACATCTTGTAGAGCCAGTAGGGATGACATCGAGTCATTGCAAATTAAAATTTTTTGAAAAGGCTTGCTTATGGCATCTTTAACAGCAAGATTAATGCAGAGTAACTCCGCTTTTAAAATAGAGCTGTAATCACTAATGCGGTATAGCTGATGACTCATTTCAAAACCATTCTGAAAGAATACGTATGATAGACCTACTTTTTCGCAACTTTACTCCCATCTGTAAATTTAATTAGATCATAGTCTTCTTCCCTAACGCTATCAAATGCAGCAAGAGCGGCAGGAGAACTTTTAGATGGATGAGGTAGGGAAGAAAAGTCCAAATCACCATCAAGATGGTTAGAAAAAGAGTCTTGAGGATAACGATAAGCCTCATTTTGATGAAGTATCACAACATCAAGAGGTGGAAGACCAGAGAGAATGAAAAGAGCATCATAACTGATTGTTCTATATCCTCTAACAATTCTCAAGAGCAGCTTTCTTTGTATTTTCCTGATAAGTTTTCGGTTCATTTTTTTTCCTCGAACTGTCTCCCCAAATTCGCGAAGCATAAAGAATAACGGGAACAATGCCTTGTTCATAAATCAATTTTGCATTTAATACCGTAACTGTTATTGCAAATTCTGTACAATGCATTAGTAAAAATGTTGACCTTAGCTAAAATGTATTATGTAAATTATAATGTATAAGACTTTCTAAGCAAATAGGGTCATTACAAGTAGAAAGCTGATCCTCAAAATTACAATTATTTATAGCCTCATAACATTTAGTCTGAAAAAGAAACCAATTTGCTCTTCTACAGTCCAAGATTTGAAGCATGTTTTGGTGTAAAGAGTTGGTAGTATTATCAGCCAAGCAATTTCAAAATAAATCATCCTATGGTGAGAAAGCAAGTCGTAGTCAGGAATAGACCAATTGATAACATCTTGCAATAAACTTTCCCCAACAACAGTAATGTCAACATAGCTAGAACCTTCAGTTGAACAGAAGGTAGGACCGAAATCCTCATTAACTACAAAGAGTTGTTTGGTACTGAAGAAATCACATAGTTTATCTCCTCTAGCATCTGAATAAGGACTAAACCAAACATTACTTTTGCTATTAGAGTCCATTCCCCAAATAAGTCGAGAAGAATTAACATTGTATATGAAAGAATCAATCTTTTGTAAATCAGCATCTATATTTCTTCCCGGCTCAAAGTAGTAAGAAAGCAGAATAAAATCTAAATCATTTACAGTGATTTCAACGGAGATCATGTTATAATTAGAGTAATTATGATAAACAAAGGTAGAGAGAAATGTTATTCGAGCGAATGATGATCACTGATTTTATAACATCTGATTGGGAATCAAAGAATACTGTATAATGGCTAGGAAACCCGGGAAGATTCCCTTTGTAACAGTGAGGTTCTTGAATCAATGCAACATCAATATTATCAGTTTCCATATTGAGAATGAGTTGCTGCGTAGCATTTTTAGACTTATGTAGATTTAATTGGACAAAACGTAAAAGAGAACAATAGCTATTATTCATAATCAATACGAGAGATTGATAATTTCTTCATGTAAATTTCACTCGGGCAGCAACTATCATAAGGTTTATGATGAATATTAACTCGATTTGAAGGATTTTTAGTTTTATTTTTAAATCTAGCACAATTGACACAAACTTGATGACTTCTATTAGAACACTCTGAGCTTTTTTGGTTACCTGAGCAGGTAAAACAAACAAGGTGGTTTTTACAATCAGCAGCCTTATGATTATAACCCAAATATTTGAAACATCTATGTAAAATAACAAAATCATCAACTTCACACACAGACCAGTCAAGCTTGAGAGATCCTAACCTTAAAATTTGTGTACGGATATTAGGTAGAACACTAATAATAATATGTCTTGAGTCCCTAAATTTCTTTAGTGTAAAACGAGCTTTAGACTTTGAAATTTCTTCCTCAGATACTGATATATCAAAATTTTGCTCAAATAAGACCTTGATTAGTTCATCATCATGTAATGAGCTAGGAACGTATTTAATAATAATGGCAGGATATTTTCGTTTAGCAAGTGTTGAAGAAAGAGAGGTGCAATTTTCAGCCAGAATATCACGAAATTCTCTCCTGTCATCATCAGACACACATTCTACGAACAGTTTATCACTTGGAAGACTTCTTACGTTTTTGATACCAGTTTTATTGCTTCTTGGATTGACTTGCGTTTTTATGATGTTTTTAATATCTCCAGCTTTAAGGGTTCCTTGTTCATTTGCACAGATAATGAGACTGCATTTTTTCCATCGCTCATTTGATTTTATAAAGTTTCAGTTGATTGCGTCACTACACTCGCGTACGATTTCTTCTCGTGTATTTGCATTAACACGTTTTCATAAGCTATACGTGAATGTACATTTTTAAATTTATCAAAATTTGAGTAAATAAGACAACGTAACTCACTCAAAGCATTCTTTGCATCTTCCTTCATCTGTTGATTCATGTTTGATATGGAATTAAGCACATTTTCAACGTTTTTTAATTAATTTTCGCAGGAAGCATAAAATTCGTCAACAACACCAATGGCGTCTATGTTGCCACTCCCATTCTTACCTTATTTAAATATTTTCATGTTTTATTGAAATATTATAATCGTAGAAAAAAGCTTATTGTGATTATCATAGAAAGTCAGCAGAGTTTTAAGTATATAATTGAAATTTCAAATATTCATATTTAAGATGGTTTGAATTCCTAATTAATAATGCATTATATTTGTATTGCAATGCATTGTGAGAATCTAACGGAAATACAATAATTGGAAAGGAGGTTTATAACTTATTAAGTATATTGTCACGGATAATGCACATGTTGTGTTTAATTATTCACAAGAATGTATGAATCTTTGTAGTTCATATTTAGAAAATAACACGTATCATATGACATTTTTGTTTAATGGATTAAAATTCATTGAATTTTCTGTTAATAGGAATTTCTTAATATTTTCTAAATATGATAAGGTGTTTAAAATTTTTATAAGTAATTTAATTTAAAAATTTTAATTCTTTTTTAAATTTCTTATAATGATTAGTTTAATACTGGACTATATAAATAATCTTAATCACATAGCTGATATTTGATTTATATGCATACTAATCTTATGGGATGTCACATTAATTTTAAGCGTCTTAAGTATTATGTAAATTTCATACAAATTTTTATATTGAATTAAACACATACTACTTTAACCATGTAATTTTAGGTTCTTTAAATTTTAAGCTACTTTTTATATATTACTTAGAATCATGATTGAGAAAATAAGTTTAAATTTCCTTATTCAAAATGTTTTTATTTTATATTATTTACTCATGTTGATTCGTTTATTTAGTGAAGATTCTTATACATTTATTTTTTGCCATTATAAAAGAAATGTATTTTTTCTCGTATTAGAAACTTTATATAAAAATTCACAAAATAAGTTTTAATAATAATAACATAATATATATTATTATAGAAATAAAATATTACAAAATTGAATCTTGTTTTGTATCATTCAGGAAATTTCTAAACATTTCTATCATTAGAAAATGATTATTTTTAATTTAATAATCTCTTAGGCATGCCTATAGTATATGCATATACTTGAATTCAAAAATATACCGCAATGGTTATATGTATGCACTTATGGATGCAGTATTTCAATTTCTTACAATGGTTATATGTATGCACTTGAGGTAGTTCTAAAATGAAGTATTTCAATTTCTTACATCAGCGTACAGTTAGAAACATTAATTTTCCTGATTTGCGTAGAAATATCGCAGAAAGAAATTGTGAAGACACCATCAGGATCATCTTTTCCAGAATCTATTCACAGAAACTATGAGTCAGTATCATGTATGAGAATCAAATATGTGTATGTAGAACACGAAATATCATGGGTATCAAATAGTGAATAAAATTTAGCTATTTAAATAATTCTTCTTTTAATATGTTGCTAAAATGTTACTAAGCTATTAACAGTGGTTAAATGTATATGCTTTACTTCATTTCATTATAATTAATGTTTTGGATTTTTAATAAATCTTAAATTAACCAATAACTGTCATGTTTCTATTTTTTAATATTTTGGCTTAAATTCAGTTTTTTTCTTTGAAATAGTACAATACTATTTTAATATAAAACTATATTCAATATCGATGTTATTAACACCATTTGCAATTCTATTTAGTTATCATATAACTCGCATTATTTTAAAGGTTATTTGTTCATTATTGAAAAAGCTAAAAGAAATTTTTTTCGTACATTTCATAAGTAAAAAAGAGTACGTGAAAATATGTATTGATCTTAAATATTTTAAATTTTCCAAGAATTTTATTTGTAATGCCTGTTATTAGACATATTTCAATTTTTGGTACTACAACTAGAAAAACTGGTGACATTTATATAGTAGGAAACCCAGTGGTTGTTCATTGGTTCAAAATTGCTGAATTATTGTTAGTTAAAAATAAGAACCAAGTAGTTTATCAGGATCAGATTTAACATAGATTCCCAGAAATGGAGGACTAGATTCCTTGGCTTGGAGGATAATTCTAAAATTTCTTTAAATGATTTGCCGATTTTTATTTGTTAATTTACATTTAAACTTTTCAATATATGATAAATTTCATAAACGTTATCATACGTAAAATTTGTCAAATAAAAAATATTTAAATTTTAATTGCAATATTAATTTTATTTAGAAGCTCACAATCAAGGAAATATAATTTTGTAAGCACTTGACATGAAACATTTCTGAAATAATTGAAGAGGCAAAATGAAAATGAAGCAATTTAATATCTTTTAAGCTTCTTCTTTTATTTTAAATAAACCATAATTCAAGCAAAAACACAATGGTATGTTAAATTTTATTAATTGCACTCGAAAACGCGTCTTAATTACCAAAATTTAAGTTAGTATTAGTCTCAAAACGTTTTTATTTCTTATTCAGAGAACTAATTTCTAAACTTGTTGAATTTATTATATTACAGTCAGTGTTTCACAGTTAAAATAGTATAAATTTTTAAAATTTCTTATTGTCTATGAATGCCTTTTTTATTGCTTGAATATGTTTTATAAAATGTTTTGACGTATCTTTTGTCATTGGTGTAATTACATTATTCTGGTAATTATGGGAAGCAAATATATATGTATATATCCAGCGGAAAAATGTTTGAATCCATGGATATAAAAGTTTTATTTCTTATTACATGTTAAATCATGTATAGAATAATAAAATTACTATAAGGACGGTATTATAATTTAAAAATCTATATTTTTCAATTCCTATATTTATATCAACATTTATTTGTTTTTACTTAATATTAGTAAAGTACTAATCACAATTTAATAGACCTCATTTTTTTAAGAAAATTTCATTATTTATTTTCGCACACGTCTTTATTACGTTAAAGGCAATTTTGTATATATTTAATAACTTAATTAGGAATTACAATTTATGAAATATCATAAATCTTTTTTTGAGGTTACAGATTTTTATTTAATCAATTTACAGTAAATTAACTTTTATTAATTGTAAATCTATTGCACTAGTTAAGTGACAAGTAAAATAATATCCATTTATATTTTAGCATAAAATTTTACATATAAAATACATTTTAAAATTTTAAATATAAAGATTTAGTAGTTTCCCCAACTGTATTTAGAATTTTTAAAACTATTTTATGCATTTTATAAAATTACCTATTAAAACTTTTCGTAAAATCTGAATTACACAATTAAAGCGTTTTAATTCGACTAAGTTTATCTCTTTAAACTATTATGCTAGATGAATAAAATTTGAAAAATAAAGTGGAATTGAAAAGAATATAAATGGACCAAAAATAGTTGAAAGCGAGTGATTTCTTTGATGGAAATATAATAACGTTTTCCAAATAAAGCTTACAGCTAAATGAAGTAACCCATTCTTTATAGTAGTATTTTACCATAAACTTAGTATTAAAATAGTCTGTAACTTAAAGAATAGTGCGCGTTATGTAGCTAGAGATTTATTTTAGTTCCCATAAATTACCTTTGGGAGTTGGTGAATTCCCAAATCAGATCTGTGAGTTTGAAAAGTTTTTATTGAAAAGGATATTTGATGATATTTTTCATATAAAGAAAAAATAGTCTAGATTGAGATGGTAAAAATTATTTGCATTCTAAATAAACAAACCTAATAATCATGAAAAAAAAGTGTACTTTAGAATGAAAAAGAATATTTATCATCTTATTAGGAATTGTACTGTATTTTTCTTCCTCTGTACAAATGGGAATAAGGGAACATTTTATTAATTATTTTAAATTATTCTGATTCGATTTTAGTAACCAAACATTTATAATATTCCTGTTTTATAAAAATATACTAATAAAAGTTATGTATATTTATTCTGATCTATACTATTATAAGCTTTAAAATACAAATGATTTTAATGTATTAATTTTAAGATAATTAATTCATTTTTCATTTATTAATTTAAAGAATACAAACTAATTTACACTAAATGCTGCATTAATTTTATATTAACATGCTTTTGCAAATAAACTTAAAATGTCAATATGGTCTACCATACTATGTCCATAAACATATGCATCTAGATATTATTATTGGATAGTATGTGTTATGATTATTTTATTTTTATGTCTAATTAATATAACATAATAAATTGACCATTTTTGTTTATAAATATAAATAGAAAGAAAATACTTAATTTTGCCCTCTGAAAATAAAATATAATTTATGCCTTGATACAGTTTGATTTAAAACTTTGCATGTATACGCAGAAGAATATTTTCAATGATGATGAGTATTATCTACTTTTAAAATTTTTTTCTTAAATATCGTCATACTCTATTGAATACTAAAGATAACAGCATTTAAACAAGTAAGAGACTTTACAGGTATTTTTGTTTCATAGGAATAAACATTATAGTTTGAATTCTTTAAGACAATTCTTCTACTTATTAAAAAAAAAACAAGCATTTACAGTAATTTTACCACCATGACATAAAGTAATTTAATTTCTTCAAATGAATTAAATAAAGTTAACATAATTGAAGGTTATACTAGTCCTGCATCCCTCGTACATTGCAAAGTTTAACCTACTACATAAAATGTGTTTAAAAATATTTGTTTTAAGTTTTAAAATGTATTATAAAAATTTTCATAATTCAATTAAAAGAAAGAATTTTATGATAATTCTTTTTAATTCATTACTTATAACTTGAAAAATATTTTCAAAATTAAAAGATAAATTTAGAATATCTATATTGGTATGAAGTACTGCATATGGAAAATATAATCACACAATTAAAATTTCCATGACACTAGAGAATATACACACTTCAAAAATATCTTCTAAGTAATTTTCCAAGAAGATAATTTGCATGTTATCTTCTAAAGAGATAATTTAAATTGTAATTAACGATATAGCTTTCAGGTTCTCCCTTTAGAAGTCCACTAGGAATATTTTGAAAAAATTTTCTAAGTAGAGAGTATACAGAAGGTAAAAATTCACTTTTCAGCAGCTGCTAGGTTTAACTTCAAGATATTTTATTATGATTGGTATGGCCTTAGCAGACTGGCGATTACAAATAAGAAATTATTTGAATGTTGCATAGATATTAGCTGACAAGATCTCAGTAAACATTTCAATATATTTCCCTTGTCACTTTCTTGAAGTAATTTTATTATATAGGAGCCATATTAAGGAGTTGAAGTCAGGATACCTGAAAATTCTAAATTATCCAACCCAAGAGAAGCCCAAGATAATTTCCGAGTACTTAAAAGAGAAGAACTTCTATTCGGAGCAACTCTGAATTCTTTGAATGTCCCACTAAGAATCGATAAGCCAGTGCTGAAAATTCATTAGTGTGTGTAAAACTCATTTGATTTCTTTATTTTTGAGTCCAACAAGTTTACACTGAAAGAATATTAATGGGTTTTTTAGAATTTTAGAATGATATCATAGTTTCAATCCTGAAACTCATACATACATATATATATATGTAAATATATATATATATATATACATATATATATATATATATATATATATATATATATATATATATATATATATATATATATATATATATATATATATATATATATATATATATATATATATATATATATATATATATATATATATATATATATATATATATATATGTATTAAAATTTGTTCTAACTGCTATTTTTTCCCATTTTTAATCCGAATGAGATTTTTTCTTAAAAGTAAGAAGCTGAGAAAAAATCACCAAAGAGAAAAAAAATCTTACATAAAAATGAAAATAAAATATGTTTGATGCAGTGGGGTAGAAAAAAATTTCTTTCCAATTCCCAGAAGTTTTGATTTGTTTTTAAATAATTTATGAAATATAGTGAGCTGGTTCTTGTAAAAAAGTTTTGTTGGAACGATTTAAAACATATCGAAATATCTAAAAATTTTATGTTGTCTTTTATTTCGTAATTTTAAATTTTTACTTCGTAAAACAGCTATATTTATAGTAATATAGTTGCAAAAACTTGTAGTGTGTTATGAAATCTGGATGTCTTTCTATAACATAAATATATAGTAGTAAAATACTCGTTATTTTGTTTAATTTGCTTAGAAAAAATATAACATTTTATATCCATAATGATAATAATAATTTTGGTAATAACATTACCAAAGAGCACCGTCCCACCCGAAGGTATACATATATCCATAAGGAAGCGAACATTGTTACAAAATAACGTATAATTCACCGCATAAATTACTTAATATTTAAATTATTAATGCGATTTTATTTTTGACGGTAATAAATTTGGAACCCAAAAACTTCTTGATTTATAAATTTGTCACTAAAAAATTCCTATAATTTTTATTATTTTATTTGATTTTAATATTTACTTGAGTGTTATTCTTATTACTAAAATATTTGTTGCCAATATAATTTTATTTGAAATAATTTCAATTTTATTATATGCTTAATTTGAAAAAAAGAAGTCTTAAAGTTTGTCAAAAGATGTTTCATATGTTAGCCTAAGAACCCTATAGTTCAAGCTACCTGTGATCATATCATTTCTTTAATTTTTTCTAAAAGAATGAGATAAAAATTTAAGAGCTTTTAATTTTCTGACATAAATTAATCAAATTAAGTGTATTTGATAGAAAATTGATTTTTATTGTAATTAGATAATGCGTTATTTTGTTGAATTCTCCATTTATAAGCTTTTTTCAACTGTAATTTTGAATACGAAAGTTAATTTCTTTGAAAATATCAGTTGAACTATAAACTTAATCATCATTATGTAAATCAACTAGCTCCTAAAATATTGTATAAAAAACATCTTAAATCTATTCATAATAATTACAATTTAATGTGACAATTTTACATAATAAAATGTGTCAAAAGACATTCAGAAATTTCACTACTGGGTTGAATGCCTAAAAATAAATTTTATTTTGGTTCATTGATCATAGCTTTGGTGTGTTATGTAATCTTCTTTTTGGGATTCTAAATTTTCAACCAAAATTGTAATGGGAAACTATTGTATATCGGTTGAAGACCATGCATTTTTCTTGTAATTTGAAATTGCATTGAACTAAGAATGGTATTTGTTCATAGCTATGATGCAATAACGGGTTCGAGAAAACATAATATTAATAATTGTAATATTTGATTTTATTTCGATTAAATAAAATTGAAGAAAAAAAGATTACTTTATTAAAAATTCAATTTGTTTCTAATTTCATATCGTGAGCATTTTGCACTTATCGCAAACATTTTTCTATAAAATTCTTCTGAAAGGCATCATGTAAATCAAATTTTGAAACCAAGTCTTGAGTTTTAAAATTATTTTATAATATATGTGTGACAATTCAGATGACAAATCATTTTAATGGGACTTAATTGATACACAATGAGAATAAAAATCTTAGAGCAAGTAGCAAGTTACAGTAAGCATTTTCTCAGAATATAAACAGAGAAATTCAAGCCGTTTGAAATATGATTTTTATTCATATTCATGTTTGAAGAACAATTGTTTGTATTTATTATTTTATTACATTACATATATTCAGACTTGTATGCTTGATTCTTGAGATCCGCTTGTAAGTCTTCGTCGATAATAGGACAAATAGCACAATGACAGATGTACAACCACAGAAGAAAAACGAAGAAAACACCCAGGGCCACGGTGGGAATCGAACCCACACTCCTACGCTCTCAAGCGATTAGCGGTGATGCTTTAGACCACTCAGCCACGGAGCGCCCAAAATTGCTTGTAAGAAAAATTTTAAAATAAAATCTCTCTATCAAAATAAAACAGTGAATATCCTATTTTAGAAGTTATAGTTTTGTCTATTAACACTTAAAATTAATAATGAAATTCTAGATTTCATATTGTTCCTTTAATTATAGGTAATTTCATTTAATGTCAAGATTACGACATGAGAATTTATGTTCATATTAAGCATTATTGTCCTCAGTGGCATATATTTTTAAAGAAAATATTTATGTAGTTGGACATTAAGCAATTTCTATTAAATACGATATCAATCTAGTTAACCCATTGGAGTATAACTTTAATGACTTTCTGTAAGTGAAGACTAGTAATATGTGGACTTAAGAATCGTGTTTAGAAGCTATTTTAATGCCTTATTAATCAGAATTCCTTTTATGAAAGACCAACCGGATTGAAAGATGGAAATAATAGTTTCTATTTTCTTTAAATATTTTTATGAATAATTTTCAATAAAATCATAGATTTTCTTGTCGGAGAAAATGTAAAAGATTACAGTGAGTTCCTCATTAAATACAAATATGTAAATGAGATTAAAGTGATTTACTTTAAATTTTTTATTTATTAACTACTCATATAATTTTGTAAATAATTTTTAACACATGTTTCAAAACATTTTTGGAGTAAACGATTTTCAAATTTACGCGTTATTCTATTAATTTATATTAATTTATTGAATT
>CM075861.1:55252279-55257279 GCA_037975125.1 Latrodectus hesperus
GACTGTTCCATACAATTCGGCAATTAAAGCAAAAAAAATCGTATTTAAAGAATTGAAATTTTCGCAAAGATATGCTTAAGTTTAAAAGAAAAATATGTATCGAATCATCATAAAGATAAAATTCACCATCAGCATTAAATTTGTATCAAAATTACAATGATAATTTCAGACGCTGTTTATTACTAACAAATGTTGAAAACTTTTTAAAAGTATTTTGGAAGAAATTCTCATTGATTTTCTAGTAACCAGCAATATCTTAAATTGAGTTTTTTATATTTTAATATCGTCTTATGATATTTATATAGATTGATATTGAAAGCTAACTGTAATTATTGGAATTACAAATTGACTCATTAGCGAAAACACTAATTACATAAAAAATAATTTTTAAGGCCAGGCAGTTCTGTATTTATGTTTAAAATGTTATCAATAGTTAATTTAAGGAAATACAATGTACATCAATTATTTAAAAAAAAGGAAAATAAATATTTCGCAATTATTTTAGTAATATTTCTTGCTAGATATTTCACTCTTTTTTATAATTGTTTTTTTTTACCTTTTTATGAAACCATTTTTTTCACAAAAAGCTAGTTTATTATGAGTTTTTGAAAATTACTGTTTTTATTCAAATAAGCAATATTTGTTAAAAAGAATATAATCAATATAATGACCAATTTTACGGATGTCCTTAAAATAAAGTTTAACTTTGGATTTTAATAAACGAAATCAAGCTCTGTTACAATATCCTTCATTTTAATGACACTTTCGGGAAACCCGTTTTGGAAAGTATTTTGCATATGTTATCTTAAAAACTAAATGATAGACTACAGTTTGTTTGCAACCATTTTAATCGAGTCAAATACTACAACGGAAATTTCAACGCTTAATCATTTATTAGTAGTTCTGTTTAATATATCAATATTAAATTCTTCTTCTATTCTTCTTCAAATTTGAATTTTTGGGGAATTACATAAAGCGTGAGCAAATAAAAGACTTAAGGCACTTCATGGTTAATAGAAAAACCTGTCCATTTTCATTTATTTTTAAAGAGAAATGAAATTTAATTATGTTTCATACAAAAATTTTTGGAGGACATTTTCCTTTAATTATAATTGAAAGAAATGAAAATGTAATTGAATGAAGACTGTATATTAAACATATATAATAAAAGCAACAATTGTAAGAAATTAATACTGCCCGTCAGTCTATATGAGTTTAGTTTCAGTCAATTACAGTAATTTTATGCACAATAAATAATAATAAAAAAAAATTGTAAAATGCATCAAAATTGGGTAAAAAATCAAAAATTAATACGAAAAAATTTTGGAAAGCATTGTGATTCAGAAGATTTTTCATGACCCCAAGGAATTTTCTGACAACTGGCTCTTCTATCTAGTCTCTCTGTGGCAGTATAGGTTGCATATATGGAAAGTTTATTAAAGTAATTAAAATTCATAGGATTAAATTTTTACAGAAAATCTTAGGTGTTTTTCTGTGAAAATTTGAATAAATTTAATTTTTTTATAAAAATATAGCTGTTTTAAAAGTTTATATTTCAGAGTTAAGTAAAATCAATAAGTTTAAAGGAAAATGTTGCTTTGACTAGAAATATTCTCTTGACTCAACTATTATTTAAAAATATTGGACTAAATTGTACATTTTTAGACTATAAAACCCAGTCAACCAAATATGCAAATAATGATACAGAAAAAAAAATTGTGTATTTTGTGAAATATACACTGATATAAATACTGATTGAGACTAATACGCTGAAATATTATTTGATTTACAATAAAAATTTCAATGCAAAAAATTGCATGTATCTTAATGATTGCTTTCATTTCTTAATAGCAGGTGGTGAGCAAAGATTCTGAAAAAGTAAAAAAAATAGAATTGCAGTTTTGACGAATGAACTGAATAAAATAACTGTAATGCATATTACTTATATTATAATAGAATAATATGTCAAACAAATGTATAGGACAATTGGAGCCTTTTTACAACATCTAAATTTTATTTATTTTGAATAAAATTTCCGGAAGAGAACTGAGTTTGTTGATGAGTAGAATCTTGAAAAATTAAGAATGCAAAATATACAGATTTGATAATTTATATGGATGCATTTAAACTCGTGAAAAAACCTTGAAAATATATTTTTAAAAATCGAGAAAAAATATAAGTTGTCAACATTATGCAAATAATTTTGGTCTCAATTTCATTTTATATCAATGATAAAATAAAAGTAAATTACTATATTTTGTGGATAATTTAGACAAATTAAGATTTGCATGTATTATTCAAAATATTATCGAAGAAAATAAAAATAAAATGATATATATAATTAAATAGATTCGAGTGAATGACTTTGGAAATATCACGTATAAGAAACAGAACATTATGACAGCTTTTTCCTAAGGTAAATTCTGTCATTGTACATAATTATTTTTTGTTTTAATGGATCGTTAGATTACATCCAGATATCAAATGAATAAAATTATTAATAGTGTTAATATTATCCTATTTATATTTCAAAGTTAAAATATTTAATTAGATTCAAATATATATAGTTTAAGTGCGCTATTAGATTGAATTAAATGGATAACATTTTAAAGTTAGTTAAATAATGCACTTAATTCATTGTATTCATAAATAATATTGAAAATTAAAATTATTTCAATGTTTATTTTTGAGTAGTTTGATTATACCCAAAACAACAATATATACATATGAGGATACAGAAATTTATTTAAATTGTAATTTCTTTATCTTACACCTAATTGGGACGGTTTAATAATTTTATCCTACTCCATGTAAAGTGTATTAACTATTTTTCCCTTATAATAAACTCAGAGCTAAGTAAAATGTGAACATTTAATTATAATTTTACTGTCAAAAATGTTTAATGTATTAAAAGGTATTTATAAATTTAATCGATTTAAGCAACGAGATTTTTTTTTAATGTGCCTCCTTTAAATCACTAACATCTTGTATAAATTCATTTATAAACAATATTTGCAATTGTAAAACTCTAATTTATTTATCTGAATTTTTTTACTGACTTTAATTTGCTTTTTTGATTACCATCATGTGATAAATATTTACTTTAACAATGTATAATTTGCAGTATGTGTAAAAAATTACATTTATTTAACTATCAATAACATAGAAAATATTTGTTTTCCTACCAAACTATTTTTTTTTTTTTACTTTAACTCACGTAATATTAATCTAAAATTAAACAAAATAAAGTAATCTACAAAAATATTTATTATTTTTATTATGTTAAATTGCTCCTATTTTTCTAAGAAGTAAATATCATATCAAAATGCATTGCAAAATTATTTTAAACAATTTTATTAAATTTTGCTTGTAAACTTAAAATGATAAACTTTATAACACCTAACATGTTTCATAAAAGTTCTGGTAAAAAAGTTAAAAAAATATTATTAATCACCATTAAAAGCTAAATGTTACTTACCTACTTGTGATCAAGGATTTATAATTTTGTGCGTAATTCTTATATATCAATAACTTCTGAAATAATAAAAGATGCAAAATGAATAAAGAAGTTATACAACTCCCCCCTTCAAAAGAAAAACAAAACTAAAAACAAATATTATACTAAATTCGGTTATATTATGTATAAAAAATTTCTTTTAAATAACAATATTTATATTATGGATTTTCTCAAATGATATTTTTTATTTTTGAGGTCAATGTTATTTATTGTTATGATGTCACAGTGAATTACAAAAATATTTTCCTAGATTGTTATGTTAGTAGATCTGTTTTATAACATAAATATGTCTGACGACACTCTTTTTTATAACTTTTGTAACTTTATTATTTATAGTATGCAAATAAATATGATATGGACTTATATAAATTTCCAAATCATATATGTTTCGACTGTATCGACTTCATATTAATTGAGTAACTACACATAGTTTAATTACTTTTTTATAAATGTGGAATATTAGTTTAATATTGATATTCTTTCAGAAATCGGTATGTTTGTATCTTTATTTAAAAATATTTTACTCATATAATTATCTGAAAAACAAATTCTAATGTGAAAATATTAAACTTATTTAACAAAGTGCCGTTATTTGATTCCCCACATTTCCAGTAAATATAAAGGGAAATAATAATTAAAATTTTTACAACTTTTGAGATTAATAATCCCTTTTGGAAAGTTATCATAACTATTTATTGGATATTTAGAGTTCATTTTATTTAAACAATTTACAATGAATTAATAATTATGTAATAGAAATCCTCTAATTAATTAATTAAGTGATTAGTAAATTGCAGTTCTAAAGATATTTTTGTACAAACTTATACATTAAACATTATGTTGCTACTCCCTTTATAGCAAGAAATTTTGAAATTATTTTGTACAATTTGAAAAAAGTTTGCTTAAAGCAGGAAAAAAAATATAATTTTGAAAAATTAAAATCTTTGAATGCACATTACACCTTTTAATTCACTTGTTCAGAAGAACAAAATTTAAAAGAATATAATAAAAGGTGAAAAAATACAGAAGAACTAAAAATAGTTGAACCCGACTAATATTTTTCATATCAGCAACATAACGTTTTTTAAAACAAAACTTAAATCTAATTTAAAATAACCCCGTCTTTATAGCAGAAACTTACCCTGAGCAATGTATTAAACACTTCAGGACTTAAAGAATACTGTGAGTTATGTAACTGCAAAGATTTATTTTAGTTTCTATATAAATTACCTTTGGGATTTGGAGAATTCCTAAATCAGATCTGAGAACTTAGAAAATTCTTTTGACTAAGATATAGTATGATATTTTCCATATAAGGAAATAAAGATGTGTCTCCATTTAGATGAGGAGAGCAATTTGTATGCTAACTAAACACAAGTTTTATCACACAGATAAAATGTACTTTTAATTGAAAATAATTATTATTAAGGTATTCGGTAAGTATCTTCAACTGTACAAGTGGGAATATTCGAATATGCTAGAC
>CM075861.1:55262279-55472279 GCA_037975125.1 Latrodectus hesperus
GTGTGTGTGTGTGTGTGTGTGTGTGTGTGTGTGTGTGTGTGTGTGTGTGTGTGTGTGTGTGTGTGTGTGTGTGTGTGTGTGTGTGTAATATATTAATAGGTTATAAGTATGGTAAAAAAAAACATTTGTGCAGAGCCTTAAAACAGCAATTCAAGTAATTTTCACAAACATTTTGATGTAGTTTTCATGCTTTAGGAAGAAATGCTTAAAGTAATTACATTACCACTTTACAAATAAAAATACTAATTATTATATTTTATATGCTATTTATTCAATTATTTACTCTTAAAACCAACAATGCGAATTTCCTAAATGTTTATAATCCCTTTATATTCCCAACTCTGAATTAGTTATTAAGCATTACATTCCTTAATGGTACATTTGCAATGAAAATATTTATAGAGTTGAAGGTTAAGCACTTCCCATGATATCCATCAACTTTACTCTTTACAGTAATAACGACTAACCATAATTACGACTTTGCGAAAGTTGTGTGGAAATAATGAAAACGTATAGAGTGGAGTAGCTATATTTTAGTGCATGCATGCCCAGCTCCTCTTTGCATGGAACATTTAATTTGATAGCACAATTAAAATAATTTCCATTTTGTCTTAAATTTAGGCATTTATAATATTTATTAAATTTACTTAATATTAGAAATACTAATTTTTTAAAGAAAAAATTGTGAAAAAGAATGAGTTTTTTCCTAAAATGTGCAACTTTGTAAAATGAGATTAGATTGAGGAAAAAAACTTTAGATCTATCACATTTATTGTGTTTAAGGTAAAAATTTGTTTGAATAAACCTAATGTATATAATTCTTATTTTTATAAGTGCTTCATAAATTCAAATGCAGTGGTATTGAACACTATATAAGAATTATTTTAATAAAACTATATATATATATATATATATATATATATATATATCTTATATATCTTACTGGAAGATTAACAGTTTTGTCAGTTTGTTCTGCTGATAAACTCACATGCACACAAATCTATCAATTGCCGAAAAATTGATTTTTCTTCTGAGCATTTTTAGTGGAAATGACCAAAAATGAGAAAAAGAAAATCAAAAGATCAGATTTTAATATATAAATTTAACAAATCAATTGCTACCAATTTCATTTATTATAAAATATAAATTTCGGTTTTTAATGATTTAATTCTGCGTTTTATATTTGCCAGTTATGAGCAATAATGTATAACTTATCAAATTATATTGAAATATTTTTCAAAAGTAATCCAAATAGGGAATTTTCTATCATTTGTTGTATTTTATTCCTTCTTTTCTTTTAACTCATAACTGTGGAATTTGAACAACAATCTTTTTTAAATTTTTGATACCGTCATAACTTGCATAAGTTTAGAAAATAAAAAACTCGAAGATTTTATTATATGTATATATTTAAATATTAAACATATAATTTTTAAATATATACATATAATAAAATCTTAACTTTGAAAGTGAACTTTTTAGAACTTCCCATTAAGTAAGTGCATGGCAATATACAGGGTGGTTCTAAATTGTCTTTACATATCAAGTGGGGTGATAGTACCCATCCAGACAAACAATAATTACATATAAGCATAGGGTCGCATTCCACTCCTAGAGACAGGAGAAGAATTCCCACCTGACAGTGCTTGCCCAACACTTTTTGTATGTGTAACACATACAAATGGTGTTGCGTAAGCGAATTAATAATACCAAAAGCTTCACTATCATATTTATTGTTTAGAGAAAATCTCACAGCAAATGCTCAAAATGCCACAATTCGAGCAATGACTGGCGCACACCATTGAAAATTCCTGGTGCCATATTAACCTTGTCCCCGACAGCAACGATTGTAACTACGAGATCTTCATTTGAGACCACAGGTGTTTCCTATACTAAAGATTTCATGTGCCCCGAGAAGAAAAAGACCAGTGGGTTGATCTCCGGTAAGTGAGGAGGCCAAACCAAAGTTCAACTACGTCCATTCCATCGTGTGGCATTTATAAAGTTACAGAAAATGATAAAAACATGTGCTGGAGCTCCATTGAGCATATACCACAAGTCTTTCAGGATAGGGAGTGGAACAGCCTGCAATAAACTGATAAGCACTTATTCCAAGAAGATAAGGTATGTTTCGCTAGTCAAACGGTTTGGAATGGTACAAGGGCCTACCAGTTAATCACCAAGGATACCTACTCAGATGTTCATGGAAAATTTCCGCTGGTGTCTACGTGGGGTTGTACAGTGGGCATTGTTGTCAGATCAACCGTGTTGATTGCGTTTTTAAAGGACAAAGTCAATTCTGATTGGCTTTCTCCGGTAACCAATAGGAACAAAATACTGCTTCTTCCCTGTGGAAATTTTGTAAGTGGTAAATACGTGATAGATTCTTGATGCATTTCTACTTTTCTATTTTCTGCCTCTCATAGTGGAATACGACCTTATGTTCCTGTGTAATTATTGCTTGTAAGGATGGGAACTATCATCCCCTTTAATTTGTAGAAATAATTTAGAATCACCCTGTGAATGTATTTATATATATATATATATATATATATATATATATATATATATATATATATATATATATATATATATATATATATATATATATATATATATATATATATAAATTCAAGTAGTGTTAGGGTAGGACTTTTCGCTACCTGTTCTTGGCGGCAAGATATACTAAGTATAGTAATTTGAGAATTCTTCTCAAATTATATGCTATATATTTTAAACTGTAGGTTATTACTCATATACATAATTTAAAAAATTAGTAATTCCGTCTCTTGAAAATTGAACCATTTATTTTGGAAATATATCCATTTTATTTTATATTTTTCCATTTAAAAAAATATATTTTCTATAAATTACTCATAAGTTTTAAATTCCTATTTATTCATTTTAATTATTACAAAGACATTCAAGTTCAATTCCTAAATACCTCCATCATGATTTAAAAATATTGCTTCTAAAATTCAAATTCATTACAGAAAAAGAAAACGAAAGAAGTTTGGCCATTTTAATTAAGAAATCTATATACTTCAAAATTTTATAATTCATATAATTATCTACTTTTTAAAGCTTATCTATTTTATCTTTAACTTGCTTGATTTTCTGAGCTAACTAACTATGTTTAGTTCAGAGAGGTTGGTAGAAAACTTTTCTTGACAGTTCTAATTTGCTGTCTGCTTGACATGCCTTACAGCTGTTTGAAATGAAGTAACTTTTATGTAGTTGTTTTTGTATTTGTTCAATTTTGTATAACTTATTTTTTTAAATTATAAATTTTTCTTAATGTAAGTGCAAATGTATGTATTTTTTTTTACATATTTATAGTGTGTGATTGTAGTAAAATAATTTAGGCCTGTATTTTGTATAGGTATAAAATTACAGTTTTTGCACACAAATTTTTAAAGCTATATTATCATAAAGATCAGTAGTTAAAAGATGTTATATTATTCATAATTTATATTTCAATTAATGTTTTAATAATTTGTTCATTTTTAAAAGGGAAATGCCAGGTAATAAATGCACTAAAATTATTAAACTTTTGCGAGAATGTTGTCTTTAATTGAGTTAAAATTTTTTTATGGATTATTTGATCAATAGTTATTTGATCACTTATGAAAGAAATGTTATATGTTTCCACTCATTTATTGAGACATACGCTGAAAACTTTTGTAAAAATAGGTATATTTTTAATAAATATTGTTCACAAAATCAAATTTTAACAAGAGGATATATGATTTATAAGAACCAACAAACCCATATGAAAATAACTATTTCATGTTCTTGTAAGCGCAATTAGTGAAGGAAAACAATTTTGTTACGCCACAAATATAACTTGCTTTAATTTTATTATGTGTGCTAATATAAAAAAAATGATATTTATAATATTAGAGGCTCTTCTTGAAATTCATTCGAAAGCATTACTATTTAATAACTTTTATCACAACAACTGAATACTATACCCGCTTGGGTTAGAAAGAATCCTGAGAAAAATAAATAAAATTTTACCAAGTGAATTTTAATAACTGCAAAAAACAAAACCAACATTATAAATTTTCAAAACATACAACTTCAATTTACACTTATAAACAGTAAAATAAATTACTTGATTATTTATAATAAAATAGGAAATGAGATACTTGAAGAACATGATTTCCTTCCAAGGAAATATAAGCACATGAGAAAAAGCTAAAATTTGAATTATTAATTCTTTTTAAATTTAAATTTTAATATCCTGGGAAATGAATAATTTAAATTTCAATTTACATTTTAAAACAAATATAGCAGAAATAAGGATGTTTATTTGAAAAAATTAAATCATTTATAAAGTAAATGAAAATAATTAGTTAAAAATATTATAAATTGGAAATAACTAATATTATGAAATAAATACTGAGGCTGATTATAAGAATGTCTTAGACGAATTTAATAGAGTGTGCAGAAGAAAGTGCATTCATATTTTGTACTTTAAATCCTCAATTTGGTACCTTTGTTCTTAACTATTATTGTTGTGGTGAACTCAGTAATTTTCGAAGAAATCCGAGGAAACCCAGATTCGTTTTTTCAAATAATTGAATGACAGAGATAAATTCAAAACAAAAATACAATAAAACTTAATAATTTATTTTAGTAACTTAATTACAAGAGAAATTTACATTTACAATCAAAACATTCTTGATTAAATAATTGAGATTCTAAAATTATTATTTGTTTTATGACAATTACACATTAATATCATAACTGAATTTGACCAGCTTGATGAGGAACGAGAGATCAGACTCACCCCTTTTAGAAGTAGCAGTGTGGTGTCTCCTAACGTCAATGGCATTACCGGCTCAGGATCTCGCTTGGCTTGCTCATCGCTCATGAGCTTTCCCTCTTTTCTCTCTGTCTTTGGTATATCTCCTCAGACTCTTGTCCACTCATCTATTTGTCGGACATCTGCAGCTCCATTCTGGAAATTCGAGGCAGGGTTCCTTCTGGAATGCGGTGGTTATATTTTGTATACAACTAACATCGTTTTAGCTTCTTATTATGCTCAATGAGGACCCAGTCCTCAGTTGTGGACTCCTTTTCTATGTCGGGCTTCTCTGGGGGTTCTGTGTGTCTTCTCTGTGTTTGGATGCAGTTTTTAACTCTTCATAATTTTCGGCTTAGCTCCTCCTCTTTACACCATTGGTTTTCCAAAGTTCTGTAGTTCCTCCTATACTTCTATGGGATAGGTCAGAAATCTCTCCCCCTCATTCCCGACTGGTCAGATTTACAAATAATTCATATCATAAAACAATATACTTTGCCTGCAATTTCCTCCAGATCACTCATCCCTTCCGAAAGGAAAAATTAATTCTTTTATTGCACTTGTTTCACTGTGCCAATTTTTATTACATCCTTTCCTTTATATTATTCCCGTTTAGTTTGAAAGAAAAAGAGGAAACTCTTAAATTTAAAGTGCAATAAAAATACACACACCTATTTTCTCAGGGTTTGCTTATGTCGTATTACACTACGACAATTATTGTATATTGAAACTTTGCTTTTAATAACATTTTTATGTTGGAAAACCCCTTTTCTTATCGTTTCTTGAAAAACGTTGAAAAGTCCACAAATGTCACAGATTTTTGTGGATCTTCGTTTGGATAATGCAGATTTTAAGAGAACACAAGCGGAAAAATGTATCGGAAATTCATCGCAATATTTAGCAGGAATATCAATAATAAACATTTTTGTGGATCATCGTTTGGATAAAGCAGATTTTAAGAGAGCACAATCAGAAAAATCTATCGGAAATGCATCAGAATATTTAGCAGGAATATCAATAATAGACATTTTTGTAGATCGTCATTTGGATAAAGCAGATTTTAAGAGAACACAAGCAGAAAAATCTATCGGAAATGCATCAGAATATTTAGCAGGAATATCAATAATAGACATTTTTGTGGATCGTCGTTTGGATAATGCAGATGTTAAGAGAACACAAGCAGAAAAATCTATCGGAAATGCATCAGAATATTTAGCAGGAATATCAATAATAGACATTTTTGTGGATCGTCGTTTGGATAATGCAGATGTTAAGAGAACACAAGCAGAAAATATCTATCGGAAATACATCAGAATATTTAGCAGGAATATCAATAATAGGCATGATTTTAATTCCAGCTCTTTGTTACATTTTCACTAAAAATAATTTGTAAGATGCTTCTTGATTTGTGTTGATGCAGTTCAACGAAATGATGGTATTGTTGGCAAGGATTTGAAAATTTATGATCAAATGTTAGAATTAAATAAGCTTTTATTAGTATCTGATGTTAATTTTAATAAAAATATCAACTTTGGTTTTACTTTTATCTGTACTTTAAATGAAAAAATCAGTGAAAATCATTAGTTTTTTTCGTAAAATCTTTTGATTCATTGAACCACGCAACACAATTTCTTTTCCTCTTTTATGATGAAAAACTGATTTTTTTTAACAGACACATAAATATGTCTAAGATTTAGTCATTGTTACAACGTATTTTCATGTCCTCCTTCATGAACATTTCTCATACAGAATTCTGCAAAGCATTCTAAATATACGGTGGTGAGATTGACGTTGGATATTGTAATTCTTGAGGTTCACACAAGTTACAGATAATAAAAAATTCAATTATAATAGCAACACTGAAGAGTTTGATATACCATTGAATCAGAGGGCTTTCTTTTAATATTAAAAATATCCTCTGTGTAATTTTAGGAAATGATGATTTTATTCGAAAACATTGGGATTTTGTTTTCCAAACGATGGTAATTTTAATAATGTTTTCAATTTCCCATCATAACTTTTTAGAAAGGGAAAAGTATTATTACTGTGTGCCTCAAACAAAAATAACCTTCTTCGGAAGAAGCTTAAACTTATCCATTCGTCAATTGATTTTTTAAAACTACTATTTTGTTTGATATCAAAAATTTTAAATCTCAGATGATAAATAAAGCTTCCAAAATGTGAAAATAAAATTGTTAATGTGAAAGTTTTTATTCTTTTGGTGAAATAAATCAGTCTAAATGTGTGCGTGCGAACATCCTTTGTAATTAAAAATCAATATTCACTTTCATTCCAATCAAATGTAAATGAATAAGATCCTTAAGAATATTTTGAATTCCAATGTATTTTCTGAACAAAAGCTGCAGGTAGTCAATCAATTGAAATAGTGTTTTAAATTCATTTGGTAATGCGAAAATGTTTTACTGGTGATGAGCTGACTTACCTATCGCAAACAGAAAATGTGACAACAAAATTCTTACAGGAAGAATTGATTGTACATTTTTTAAACTATTCAATAACGAGATTCATCAAACCGGATAAATTTTATTCTGAGGAATTTAATCTTCACATTATTCAAATAGGATATAATATCAATTAAACTTAAAGAGGTCAGAAATATACGTAAAAATCTCATCTTATCTAAATTTTACCTATAATTTTGATGCATAATATTACATTATATTTTTCTTTTTATAAACAATGTATTACATGGGACAAAAATAATTTTTTATTGAATTAAATTTATAAAATAATTTACTGACTTAAATGAGTATATATATGTATTTGCATTGCCAAAGTAATTTTCTAAAATGACTTTGGAAAAATATAGATTGTGATTTGAAATGAAACTATTGACTGTGTTGTTTTTTTCCGACAAAGCTAGTTTAGTGGGAAAATTGTAGTTTGTTTGATCTATATACATATTTCTACTGTGGCGCATAATTATCCAAAGTACCAGTATCATAAAGCCCCTACTCATAATGATGGTATTTATTGGCAGGTAACCCTTTCAATGAATAATATTAGACCGACGATGAATTACCCATAATGGTCCAGTGAATGTTTCATCGGATCGTTTCATCGTTATATAGACAATTCCTACTGAAGAAATGGGAGAGGTGATAATTTTCACTGCCAACAGGCAGATGTTGATAACAGCTTACCAATAATATCTTTAAAATTACTTTTATGACCTCTCAAAGATATCCTTAACTAGAAACTCTTCACTATCAGGTAAAATTCTTGAAATAATCCAAATACTAAAAGATAAACCAACAATTTTACCAACATTTTTAAATACAAACCAACATTTTTAAAACTATGTGTTCAGAGCATTTATTTTTGAATCTATTTCTGAATTATTTGCTGATTTCTTTGTCGCTTAATGGTCATTTTTTGCACACGAGGGCTAATTAGACCGTGGCCAACGGTTTAAAGTGGTTTCCGAAGCACTACAAGCATCTATGCCCAAGGTGGAATTCGAACCCACGAACTGTTGAACCGAAGGCAAGAGCATTAATCATTCGGCTGCCAGCTTGGCGAATTACTTACTGAAAAATCATGTACAATTCACCGGATACTTTCATGAAATAAAGAGGTCATTGTACTTTAGCGAGAGCTATCCAAATAAAAAGACATTTTTCGCAACCTGACATAGTCTTCATAAAATTCTATTGAAGGAATGCCTATCGAAGGAGCAAAATACTTTTTATATTATAACTCTTGTCTGGTAAAAAGCATAAGCTATGCCAAGAAAGAGAACAGAAACAATACGAATAACTATTTGATTTTCCTGCAATTTTAGAATAGTCTTACATTGAATGAACATTATCTGCACAACTCATTATTTCGAATTTTATAATGAACATTAGTGTCTGGTATTTTTAATTTATTTTCAGGATTGTATATTATGTACATTATTATTAGGATACTTAGTTTCATATAATTACTTTCATTTCTTCTATCATTTATTTCTACTTAATATATATTACTTTTTTCATTGTAGATATAAACCCCCATTTTAATACAAATAAGTAAATATTCAATTTATTTTCATGAAGAGTTGCGATGCAGATTCTATTTCGTAGGAGTCTAAATACAAATTTCATAAAAAATCCTTAATTTTGTTTTATTTTATGAGTTTTTTTTCATTTAATAATGATTTAAATTGATAATAGTCAAATATAAATTGTTTCATAAAAATGATATTAAAACAATTTCACCTGAAAATTAATTTAATGTAACCTTTCAAGCTTTATATTAATTCGTTAAAATCTAAAATTTCAGTTACATTACATTTATGCTTATTCATATTAAATGTATTTATTCGAAAATTGCATTACCAAGTTTTAAAAAAATATGAAACTATATTTCCACTACATTAAATGAATTTCACCACAAAAGTTAAGATTTAGAGTAAAATGAAATACTTTCTGGAACTTTTAACATTATTTCTTTTTTGTGAAATAAATCATGGAAAATGTATTACATAAAAGTGTGTGATGTGAAATGAAGTATAAGAATATTATTGCTTTTTGTAACATAAATATGAGTAAAATGAATCCACAGAATGATTTCATCCCAATTCGCTTTTTTCGCAGGAAGCATATTTTTGTGATACCCTTAAAGATGTATGGAATGATCATTTAATATAATGGGAATGTCAAACACATTTTGAAAATATTTTAGGAAGATGCGATTTGTACTATGTATTTTGAGATAAGAATGTTCTTGGACATAACAACAAAAGAAATCATTAAGTCCTAGTATAGTCTTAAGTAAAATGTGTTACAAAACAATACTGTAAATAAATAACATGTTATAAAATTTGATTAAAATTACCTGTCTTTTTCACAAAATTTATTTTTATCTCTTATAGAAATGAAGTAAATTATTTCCAAATATATATATATATATATATATATATATATATATATATATATATATATATATATATATATATATATATATATATATAATATATATATATATATATATATATATAATATATATATATATATATATATATATATGAATTTTTGGTATGGCTTTGGGGTGTAGTGACCTCTTTAAGACTATGTCTTGGGCCATTGCAGAAAAGCCATAATTGTGCCAATGTGGTCAACACCCCCTGATGAAGCTGGACATATTGGTACTTTATTCCATTTATATATATCTATCTTTCTTTGAAATTTCTTTCAAGTATTTTCAATATAATTCTTTTCAATGTATCTTTTCAATGTGTTATTTTCCATTTAATATTTTAATATTTTCAATATATTGTTTTCCATTTAATATTCTACATTTGGCATTTAATATTTTCAATGTACTATTCTCCATTTGGTATTTTTCATTGTATTTTGTTTCATTATATTCATTGCATTTTATAAATATACTATTAACTATATCTTAGTAATACTATTCTAGCTGCTATTGCGCTAAATGTATTGCTAAACTTAAACTTAAATATTCTTGTGCTTTTGTTTATATATATCTAACTTTGCATTTATATATATATATATATATATATATATATATATATATATATATATATATATATATATATATATATATATATATATATATATATATATATATATATATATATATATATATATATATATATATATATATATATATATATATATATGTACATAGATCCTATATTTAAAATTATATATTTTACTGTACTTCTTTTTCTCTTAAATATATAAGGTCTAATTACTCAAACAAAGTCATGGAGGAATATTTTACACAAATTTATGATCCATTACAGAATTTCTCTATTTTATTCCTATTTTTAAACATTTGGTGAAAATTTTAGACACGATGTGATGATTCATTCATAATTCATGATATTTCAGTGCATATATATATATTTATATGCATAGAGTATATATATGAGGATAGCATATAGATATATCGCTATATCAGATACATAAATATATTTGTATCTGATCCCATCCACTGTTGAATAACGGGACATAGATGCTGTGATTCTGCCTTTTGTATGCAAGTTTATTGGAGTTTGAGATTAAGATGTTTCGAGGTTTCATCCATTGTAACCCACAAAAATCATCCATCATTATCAATAAACTGTCTTTCAGGAAGACAACATTAAAAGGCTTTGCAGCAGCCTTAGTCTGTTAGGCTGTTGCAAAATATGTTCTTCGGGGCAAAAGTTTTCTAGTGATTAGACTATTCTTTTAGAAGTGGAAGATGTTAGAAATAATTTATTTCAGCCACAGTTTAGCACCAACAGATGCATGCTTCATTTCTATAATTTCTATATTTATGACTGTTAAGTATGATATCCAACAGTCATGAATCGCGTAGTAGAAAACGTAATAGCGTAAATCCGCTGTACGCCATTTTAATACTTATTACGTAAAAAAAGACTAATTTGACAAAAATCGTAATTGTTAAAGATACATGTATGTATAAAAATCCGGGAACTTAAAAATTAAGAGAAACCTAAGATTATTCAATGTTTAATAAATGGTGTTAAACAACACTTTTAATTGTGTTTAATGTTAAAATCTGAAGAATGAATATAACTAATCCTAATACAATTTTATTAATTAGAGAAATTTGAAAGAGAATAGTTATTTTTAATTTTATGATCAAAATTTTCTGATAGAATTTAAAAAAACGTGTAAAATTATATTTAGTAGTTACAGTACAAACAGTATGTGTTTACTTTAAAAAGCTGTTTCAAAAAATTGTTTGAGGGAAGTGTAAGGAAAAATGTTCAGCTCTTACAATATCATATAAATTTCCATGTAACTTGAAATTACTTGTTAAAACACTTGAAAATCTTTATCAAATCATTTTTACTTTAATATCAATAATTCATAAAGAGAACTTCATTAACACAAATGCAAGAAACACACGCCTATTTCTAAAATGTAGAGTTAAAAAAATGTCGTTTCCATTTATTTTATATAAAATTTAGCAAATATATAAAAACATGGCTTAGATGATTTTACTGTTTTCCTTTCATTTTTATTTTATTTTACAAAGAAGATTAATACAAATATCATTGTCAAAAACAATCCGTGTTTTTTTTAAGTGAAAATTATTATTAATGCATTGCATTAAAAAATATAATGTATATTTTTAATTAAAATATGTATTATTTTATCTATGTAATAATAAAATATTCTTTGAAAATATAAGACATTACTACACACACACAGTTAATAAATAAATAAAATACTTACGAAATTGTTTAGTAATTTATAAATTTATATTTAACTATAAAATTATAATGAATATTATTTTTTCTTTTGTTAAGATGTCTACATAATAACAAAAACAGTGTTGATATCTATTGACTCTATATATATATCGTTAGGTAACTATAAAATTAGTCATTTTACATGAAGAAAACATATCTTCATGTTTCTAAAATTTTTATTTTTTTGTGAAAGGCGAAAATTAATTAGTTAATTAAAAAAATCTTAAGTGACGAAAACTTTCAAATTGCTTAAGGTTGGTCTGTAATATATTAGATTAAAATGTATAATTTATTCTTTTAATATTTTAAATATTTTTACTGTATAAATATTAAGGAATCCATAGCAAACTTTGAAAACAAGTTCTAAGAAAATTACAGTTAAAAATAATTAACCTTTTCGGTACTTTATCGTAACTGGAAGAAAAAATCGTAATAATTGTTATAATTGTTGCATCGTGTATTGCTCATAAAGGTTACATTTTTAGAATTTACTATAAATAGTACAAAAATTTTTATTTAGATTTTATAAACTAAACTGTCATCATTTATTTATGAAACTTATTTAAATTCCAAAGTTAATTTCTCATGGAAATTGCTAATCAAAAGTTCGTGGGGATGCAATGGAATAGAACCAAATTCCCTACTTAGTGTTAAAATAATATTGATTTTATGATATGATTCTCAGCTTAAGTTTTAAAGCTTATTTAATGTATTGTACATCATTACAGTTATATTTAGGATAGTTTTTATTTAAAATTAACTAATAATCATTGTAAATAATTTTCAGTGTAAAAGAAAGTTCATTAACAATTGAATACAATACTTTCGTATACTAGTGTAATTAAACAAAAATCTAATTTTTTTTCAATGTTAGGGTAAGCAAGGCAGTAGTCTTATCTTCAAAAGAGATTATTTACAAATATTGCAATCATTAATTTAGAATTCGGTAAAATCTGAGGCGACCCTGAACCCTTGGCGAGAAACTAAAAAAATCGCCAAGCTAGAACAAAATTCTAGATATAGGTTGGTTTACTATATCTAGTATATCTATGTAGGGTTATCAAGATAGGCACAAGCCACAATTATCACCAACGAAGCCCATTCACGCCAAGGGTGTGGGCTCTACTAGTATTCAATCTAGAATTCTTTTAACTAATGAAATTTTTGAGTTAGGTGTAGAATCAGGTACCACTTGGTTTGGTGATAAATTTTCGTGATAAGCTTTAATTTCTGGTAATCCTGGTAATTTCTGGTAAACTCTGCATTTGTATAGCTTTTGTGTAATGGCCAACTTGTTAATCACATCTTGGCATCAAAAAATCACCAAAGAATCAAGAGGTACCCGATTGTAAACTTTAACCAATTTTTTTTTAATTTAAATCATCCTTGCCGATTTAAACAAACTATAAAGTGGATGTTTTGTCATGTCATTTACATATTTCTTTTTCTACTTTTCTATTTTCCATGTGTTGAATCCAGCTTGAATCAATTGAGAATGGCTTCTCAAACCGATGTTTTGCCCCTTATTTAAGAAATCCTTTTATTAACAAAATGAACTTCGACAATATTCTCAGACTTTCGATGGTGTGCTTGGCCTTGTTTGCTGCAGCTCGAAGAATGTGATTTGAAGAAAAGCAGCAATTTCGGAGATACGTCATATTTACAACGCCATATCAATAAAATGACGCGGATAAAACGTTGTCTAACATTATGGATATCTCAAATCAATGGGGATCGTAATGAAGTGGCGTACTCAGTATCTTAATTGTAACGAAAGAAACAAGCATTTTATGGTGAACAAAATAGTAAAATTTATCTTATCCACGTAAAATATACCTATATGTATCGTAATTACTAAAGATATTTTTTATAAATTTTTATTATTATCAGATGGTAATTAATTTTAATTTTGACTAAATCTTTCAAAGGATAACAGTGGAAACTAATGAAAATCGGTACTTATCAACTTTTTATTAGTTTTTATCACGTAGATCAATAAATTGGCAAAATCATTGACACCAAAGCTATATTTTACCCTAAATAAAAAAAATTAAATGAGCTTTTATTATTTGAAATCCTTTATTTTAATGAAACAAAGAGTATTTAAAAATGTACTACTTCATTTGAAACGTTGGTGGTGATTATTTTGATTGCCAAAACGCTTTAATAACATAAATATTGCTACAAAAGTATTTTTCTTTATGAAGGCGATTGGGTGTAAATTGTATAACCACAAATCTAAGTGGAATTGTACAGTTCCACCGTACTCTTCAGTTCGTTGTTTTACTAAACCTCATAGTCTTTCGATGTTCTTTGTATGTGTCCTAGTATCGAAGTCAACAAAATTGTAAATGTGATTGACTTTGATATGTTTGAAAGTTGCGACTATCATTTCGTTAATTTTTACAACCTTATCAACTGTAAGAAAAGGCAGCTGATCCTTCAATATTTTGTTTATTCTCTTACAAAATAGTTTTTTGTAAAATATTTGGAGAATAAAAGTAAGAGAACTAATCAGAAGTAGATAATTCTGTTTCATTATGAGCGGAAATGTTCCTTTTACCGTTATTAGTTTTCATATTGATTTTGGCTTTATTTTTCAAATTTAGCAGAGATGATCCATGGAATAATATGTAAAACTTAAAAATTTTACTTATAACTTTAAAATTATTAGTGTATTTTTAAAGCTGTAAGTAAAAAAAGTTTTTGTTGTGTGATTAACCAATGCATTTTAAAGGATGTTGATTCTAAATTTAAAAAATTCATAATTTAGAAACAAATTATATATATATATTACATTTAAGATAAATTATCATATTATATAAGATTTATTTTAGAGATTTTAGAGTATAAATTAACTAAGCAAAAATTTATCAAAAAAATGTTTTTATCAAGAATAAAAATACCTACTAAAAATGTAAGGAAATTTTTATATAAAAAATTACGTCCTGTATTGAAAAGAAAATATCCTAAGCAATAATATTTATATGATCACTTCCTCAAGTTTTTTTTTAACTTAATGAATATTTTGAAATTTTCCAACAAATTACTGTAAATTTTATATTAATAAAAGGATCCATACTCTAAC
Organism: Latrodectus hesperus; assembly: GCA_037975125.1. Taxonomy (NCBI): domain Eukaryota; kingdom Metazoa; phylum Arthropoda; class Arachnida; order Araneae; family Theridiidae; genus Latrodectus; species Latrodectus hesperus. The sequence continues at coordinate 55,277,418 of CM075861.1, forward strand.
TATGCATCAAATACATAAAATGCTTACTTAAACGTAATAGCTGAATATTTGCTTAGCATATGTACAGTTAAGCAGAAAAATTAATACAATTAAACAGAAACATATTTTATTAAGCCAAATAGAATAGTGAAAGTATTGTAGCATTAATATATGAAATAACAAGGATAATAATTAATGTTTATAAAGTAATTTTACTAATATCTACTAGAAGATCCCGTACATCACAAAACTCATTTTTATGTCCTTAACTGTCTCAAAATTTTATTTTATCTAGACATAATATTTTTGTCCATTACATAATGATTTATGTTATATTATTATTGTTATAATGATTTATGTTATATTATTATAATATTGTTATTAATTTTTTGAATAGATAAGTTTAACTCATTTGTACGATAAAGAACAATGTGAATGTGTGTTCACTCTTTATCTCATTCATTTAATTCTTTCGTGTATACTATGTGTATATCTGTACAAATTTTTATCTGCTTTGCGAATATTTAATTATATCTCCGAATTAATACAAGGAAAATATCCATTTAATATTTCAAGTCTTTGAAATTATATCAGAATCATCCACATTTATTTAAACACTTATCTAAGTAAATTACGTGTTTGAATTTACGCAGCAAATAAACATTCATTGATAATTATTTTTATGTTATAAAAACATATGTAGACTTTTTTAAAAGTATGTTTACACATTAAATGGATTAGAAATCATTAAATATTTAACAAATAAAAAAGTATCAGCTTAATGGACTTAAATTTTTTTCTGTTTAACTTTCCTTGTAATGTTTACTGGAACTTGTTAAGTTGCTCTTTATTTAGCAGTTTAAAAACTGTTCAAATACTTTTTTTTAAATCTAATACACTTAAAAAGGAAACACTTTAAATACTGACCCATTAGAGTGATTAAATTGTTCAAAAAACACTTGATTAAATACATTCTAATTTAGTATTATGTGAATTGAACTGTTGAATATTTATAATATCCATTTTGATGACGTACAAAGAATTCTGATTGCTTTTACAAGATATAAACATATTCTTTTCAGTAATTCTAGCTACTTTTATGGTAAGCCTAAATATTAGTTTAGAGAAATAACTTCTAATGAATGAGTCATTATAAATGTGCAAAAATACGTATATTAAAAACATACTCAAACGCACACAAATGTAAATAATATTTGATATAATTTTCTCCATGCATTTTTATTAAAGGGGAAAATTATAATCACTCATTTTACTTAAAAAAATGATCTGACACTTTTGTTTCAGAATCCCTTTTGCTAATTTCGGAAATTCAGTACAGATAAGTACGTTTCAATAATAACATTATGATCTTATTAGCTGTTTTGTAAATATATTTGCAGTATAAATTATGCTTAGTATTTATCTTATATTTTTAATTTTATATTATAAGGAGAGTTTTGCATCAGTTCCATGAAATATTATAAAAAAATAAGATGATTTTTATATCTTTAAGTCTCCTTGATATAAGCCTGCGTAGGAGTATTTGGAAAGTTTTTGAGTGTATTTCCTTAAGAGATTTGTGTTTGACTGGTGTATCTAAAATTACTTCCATAGCATACCAATCTATCTGAAGTTGTATTTCCCTTATAACCTCATTAAAGGATTGTAAGTCAGTGTATGATGTGTTATCAATCCCTAATGACTTATAATACTCATAGTTACATATATATATATATATATATATATATATATATATATATATATATATATATATATATATATATATATATATATATATATATATATATATATATATATATATATATATATATATATATATATATATATATATATTATTTCTACGATATTTTAATGAGGAATTTTATATAAACACGGAGTTATAAAATACTATTATTTCTGACATCGGATGTTTGTATTTCTTATATCAGCATTTAAGGTGATTCTACTTTATATCAGTTTGAGTATCAAATGCTGTTAAATTCAAATTATACATCAGCTTATCAATTATGCTTTTCTCACTGCTTAAGAACCTAAGATTCAATTTATATGTATAAGTTCACCAATGTTTATTAAATGCAATATTAACTTTAACATTTCGATTAATTAGGTCATAAAATTTCAAATAATAAAAGTATTTACACTGTTTTATATTTATATAAAACTTTGTTTTTAGTTTCTTCTCTAAAAGCTGATTTCATTTATTGCATTTGAAGAAACTTAAACCTTATTTCAATATTATTTAATTTATTTTTTTAATCATGAACAGGTATAAATGCCAGTCAAATAGCATTTTAAATAATATGAAGCAAAGTTATTATATCATTGCCTTGTTTTCACTTGTATTATAACTACTTAATTTTACAAAATAAGAATTGGAAATTATGAAAAAGTAATTTTTAGTAAAAGAAGAATTTTTAATATTATTTTTAATACGTTTTATTTTCCTATCTGTAAAAAAATATAAAATTCTACAATTTAATTATATTAGTTTTTTTGATTTCATATATTCTGCTTGATGCAGGATTCTTTAAACTAAATTATGGAATTGTAGATAGCATATACACTATATTTAAAATTTCACCAAAATGATGGCTTATTATAAAAATAATTAATAGAGAGATTGCCAATTTTAACTGTCAATAAGAAAATTATTTGCTAAGATGGTATAGCCTACAGTTATTTCCCGAAATAATTTCCACTCGCATATAGCATTTTCTGAGAATGTATTCTCCAGCTGTATTATCCACTAGGAAGTCCTTTATTCAAGTCTTCTTCTTCATAAGCCTTCAATTTTTGACCTGAATTAATACTAATGTTTGGTAAAACTTTGAATCACATAATTATCCTCAAATGCTTCACTTATTCACTAACTTTATGCAACTGCTAGTAAGCCTATTTTCAAGTCGTAAAATAAACAATACCATAGGAATTATTCGAACACTTCCATTTGAATTTGCTACTGCATGAATTGTAATTAATGAAACTACATGGTTAACTGATATTCTTAATATCGACTCACATGATATTATATCACGTTATGCATTATAATTGAATTATTATATTCAATTTACAGAGCTGAAAAAAATTACAAGAAAGATATGAATTGTTAATATTCGCTTTCAGCTAATCACAATATTTAAAACAGGTTGGTGGAAGAATGTAATAGTATTTCAATTATTAAGCACATACATAATAATTACAGAAATAAATTAATATAATAAATCTTTTTCGAAAAATTGACTTTCAGAAATTAATCTATGAAGCAATTACAAAAAACAACAAAATTAATACCTTATCTGCATGGACATGAAATTTAAAATCATTTACTGAAATGACTGCAGCATACATGTAGCTTCAAAACTTTTAAGCAATAGTGAATCATCTGACACTTTTCATATAAAGAATACATATTTTTCAAAGCCTGTTTTGAACCCTGAAACTCAATGCAACCATGGATCTTCAAGCTCGATTTAATGTCATAGATATCAAGAAGATTAAGCAATATTGTGAGCAATTATACATTTAAAATGTTACATATGGAATTCTGATATTCGATGATAGATGCAGAAGAATATTGACATTTATATCCGTCACACCTAATAAAAATACTTCACTGTCCACTGAATCATTATGACAGTGACTGAATCGGTATGACAATGAAATATAGTTTCTGGTAAATTCTCCCCAATTCATCTAAATAACAATATCATATTGTAATACACAGAATAAGAATTCATCTAAATGTTAAAAGCGACACTATTTCTAATTGACTCTAGTCATTGAGCAATTTGTTATAGACTATTTCGTCTTTGATTTATTCTCAGATGTTGTTTAAATAATGGTCTCCTTATAGACAATCCATGCTAATGTATGCCTTTGAATCGTTTTAAGGCTACTTATTTTCTTGCAACACGCCACATATCCTGATTTATGATTCTTGACATAGAGGCTATGCCAATGACCATTCATTGGACCCATGTGCGCTTTATATATGACTTTTTTTCTATTAATGACATTTGCCACACATACAGAGATTCTTCATTACAATTTAAATGACTTTTATCACTTCAATATTTATTGATTGTCAAAGGATTTTTAACATCGTAAAATGTCGTACAACGAAGGATAGATTACAAAACTATTAAACAATAATTTCACCTCTACCAAAAGGCAATTTTTGTAGCCTTTTCTATTTATCTTATGTGTAAAAGAGACACTATTAGACAACAGGAAACAGCATGTAAAAAGAATTCCAGTACCTGAAATAACCATAAATATATTTAATTTTTATATATATTATGGATTTTGCATAGTGTTTTACCTGAATGAACTAATGTATTGATAATGTCATGATTTGTATATTGTAGAATGTAATGTACATGATATACAGCATGCTATTTTAAATATGTTAGTAAAATTTAAAATAATTGAATATTTTATACATAATTAAATATAGTTAAAATTTTGGTTTACATTTTTTCACGTTTCTAAATATACATAATATATATGAAGTAAGTATTTGGTTTTATTGTATTCTTAATGTATCATTCTCAATACTGACATAACGATGAAAAATATATTAATTTATCATTGAAAAAAATTTTAAATCTCTTTAATTTCTAAGGAATTTATTTTAGAAAAATAAATAAATGAAAACAAAAGTATGATATGCTATTTGAGAGCTAATCAAAAGATGAATCAGACTTTGGGAAATACCTAAGTTTGTATTCATTAAATTATTAAATTTTTGACATTTTATGTATTAATCAGTTTTGAAAATAAGAATATTTAAATATCTGTGTGAATAATAATGATTTTATTCTGTTATGGGAATACTTTGAATTATTTTAACCATAAATTATATGTGTTCTACTGTGGGATTTAGAATTTATATAAAAATGTCTTTCTCTTCTTTATAAATAATAAAATCTCCTTTTTCTTATTAAAGAATCCCCAAGATTTACATTTTTTATTAGAAATATTCTTTACATTGAACTATAATGTTTGAAAAATAATGCAATCGAAATTGTATCTCTTAATTATAAAACATGAAATAGTATGTCAAGATTTATAAATGATTTAACTAATTAATAGAATATAGTTATAGTTAAATAGCACACGCATTTAACATTATACTGCAAATATATTGCTATCATATAGATTTTCTATATAGATCATCTTTTTTAATTTTGAAAGAAGAATTCTGTCCGAATTAATGTCTAGAATGTAATAAAAACATAACAAAAAGAAAGAAAAAGGAAAATAGCTTTCTCTAGTTACATTCAATGTTCATGAGAACGAACAATCAATTTCTTATTAGATTACTACAAATTCTGGGATTTCATCTCGGAAATGTTCATTTATTGATCAGTGTCTAAGCAACTCAAACTGCAACGCCCCACTAGAGCCAGGATAAATCATGGTGAAGGTAAACGAAAGTTTACCAGGAAGATTTTATTAATGGCATCAAACAAAATCCTTGATTAGGCTATTCAAAGTATGTAACTATTCTTCATAAAATGTTTTTTTCTTATAACTATTATGAATAAAAGAGTCAGTATCTGAATGCTACTTACAGGATTATTTTTCTATCTGACTGTACATAAATAATGCAATTAATAATAAGAAAATCTTATGTTACTTTATTTCTTCCTAAAATAAATTAAAAAATTTAAAAGAAAATCAAATGCTTAAAAATTAGTTCAATTTAAAATATGAAATAACTATATAAAAATATCAATATAATAAATGATTTTACATAGTGGACTTTATGTAGTCCTAGTAATTTTGATACATGGTTTATGTTTATGTTATTTTGACATATGGGATTCTAGTATATTATTTTCACACCTTTTAGTAAATATAATATACCTAGGTGGTATCTAAAATAATGTAAAAACTCGAAGAAAAGAGTGACTTCAAGATGTGGCAATACATCATTAGATTAAACACCTAAGCCACCTAGCCAGTACGGTAGTTATGAACTTAGGCTCTCAACTAGTGGGTTTGTGTTTGAAACCCGAATAAGGTTTGGATGTTAAATTGAGAAAGGAATCGAACTTTCTATCTGTAATGGATTCACGTTTCAAACGAAAGCAGCGCATCCATCTTGTCCCTGTCTGGAGTTATCGTCCTCTTCAATGTATGTTCTCTGTCTCTGGTTGTTGCTGTCCATTTTCATGTACATAAGACAGAAACAAGCTACAAAAAATATTAAACACGTAAGTATCAGTTTTTTTTACTAGCTTGTTGCTAATAATCTTATTTGTGAGCTTGTGTGTGAAAGTGTTTTATGCACTGTTGTTTGCTAATTGCGAGTTACGAGTAAAGTTGAAATGATGAAATAGTCAGATTTCCAAGAGAGGCAAAATATATGAGCCATTCTGTTCAGTGCATCGGTAAGTACAATGACATTTGTTAATCGAGTTACGAGTGAAGTTGAAATGAACAATGAGTCAGAATTCCAAGAGAGGCAAAATATATGAGCCATTCTGTTCAATGTTTTGGTAAATACAGTGAAACAGCTGTTGATCGACAGACGCTTTGTTGAAAATTACTACTCCATAAAATGATCGTCGCAAAACAACATCTGTGGTGCAGCATTGTTAAAGCAAAACCAAACTTTTAGCGATAAACAGATGGATTTTTATTACAATCTTGCCCCCAGAATTAATACCACGCTGACACAAATGGTTGTCTGACTAAATCAGAATCTGCAGAGATCATTATACCCATACATTTTGAAGGAGTTTGTATTAATAAGACATGTAGAACTGAACTGTTATATTGATATATTAATCATTTGCAGCTATATTGATGTTATAATATGAGTACATTTTCAAATATGTAAATCAGGAACACCTAATAAATTGGTGGAAGGACCATAAAACGTGGGCTGTTGGTCACTGTCAACGCGTCTTGTTTTTCGGTGAATCAAGTTTATCTTAAATTCTGATGAATCAAACTGGGTCATTATGCCATGGAATAAAATGGCTCAGTTTAATAGATTCCATGGCCTGCCTTGAAAACTAAACCTCATGGAACACTTGCACTCTTGAATAAATAAAGTGAGATCCCAATATATTTTTCTGAGTCTTAATCTGAGATAAAGTAGATTTTGTATTTGAAATATGTAGAACATTCCTCTTTCTATCATTCTGAATTTGTACATACAACTTTCTAAAAGACTACAAATAATTTTAATTAGCGCCATTACGTTAGTCTTTAAGCACTTTTTTTAACTAATTTTCAGTAATATTTACATTTCTAGCTTGTATCTTAATCTGCTTACATGAATTTTTTGCAGCACCTGAAAAAATTAAAACAAGAGTTTACATGAGTTGAAGCTTATAAAAATTCTGATTGTGAACTTCATTTAATGGTTTCTGAAGTTACATGTAAAAACAGGTAAAATAGGTAAAAATTCCTATTTTGCTTGTTTTTACATGTAACTTCAACTAGCCACAAGAAAGCCATTTTGTACACAATAATCTAATAATTCGATACATGGTCTTTTCTATAAGGATAAAATTATTTATATTAAATTTAGAATATTGAAATACAAACAATATAGAAAATTGTGAGTAAAGTCTTATACTCTAGTTAGAAAAGTCCTCTTATTGTAAGAAAATTAATTTAAATTAAGAAAACAATTAATTTAAAAATTTATTTGAGAAACCTCTATTTTAAATTTTTCTTTAAAATTATTTAGATGGCATTTAATTTATTTTTACAACAAATGCTGGTTTTTTTAATTTTAGGAACTGAATGGTGATTACATAACTATGCATAGAATATTTTATCACTTTCTGCTGAGAATAATAAACGTTCATAAAAACATTCGTCTAATATATTCACTTAATGTTTTGTATACGTTTTACTTAAAATATCTTAATGTTAATCTAATTGGGACAAATGAAGTTATAATAAGAATAATAAAATCAATTCACAAAGTGGAATAATTTTGCGTAAGATGTTTGCAATTATTTAAGTGTAGTGGTTGAATAAAAAATACCATGTTTTAATGAATCTTTTAGTAAGACTTTATAGGTAAAAATTATTTTTATTATTTTTTAAAAAGTTATATGTTCCATAAAATGTAAAAACATTAAAAGAGTGAAAATTAGTTCAAAATTTTTATTTAAATTTATTAAAATTCCATATTTCTACATAAAATTAAAATGATAATTTTAAGCATGGTATTTTGTGTTTTTAAATAGTTAATTAAAAAGAAAGCTTGTGGAAATAAAAATTATAAAAAATAGAATCTAATAAGAGAGTATTCTAAAACAAATATTTTTCATTATGATTTTTATAAAATGAATTAGAAATGTGTTCTTCTTATCAGCCTGACATTTTCCAGTGAAAAGTAGTATAATCTACATATGAAAAGGCTATTTTAGAAGAAAGTAAATGTGAAAACATTTTAAAAATTGTGAAAATATATTATATTAAATCAAACATATCTATCACATATGCTTTGATACTTCTAAGAGTACGTAAGAAAATTTTTATTATCAGATAGCTGATCTGATAAATATTTGCCTCTAAAATAAATATATATCACTATATTTGGATATGCATATTAGTCCTCAAAATAATAAAAAACAAATTTTTTTAAAAAAAATTTTAATGTATTAGAGTTTTATTAAATATGCTTCAAACATTTCAATTGAAATAAAATGAATAAAACTTTGAAGATGGAAAAAAAATAACAATGTAACTAAATATTTGGAGCAAATAAAATAATGATATGCAATGGGCTGAAAATACATCGAAAAAGTGAGAAATATTTAAGAAAATTGCGATAATGAAAGTACCTTCATTAAATATACATTACAGACTGAACCTGTTTTTGATAGTTTAACAACTTAGTGTAGGAGCTACTTTATCTTGTGCTGGTAAGCATGGAAGTTTATGAATGGAAATGCCTTAATATTGATTTTGACATTAAAAACACATTTAACTGAAAAATTATAACATAATTACATGATAAAAATACAATTTAATTTGAATTTTAAAATATGTGTTTTTTAACAACATAAAATGTAATATAATTTCAGTTTTTTTTTTTAAATTTTACCTGTAGAGATGCGATTTAGGATACTTTGCAAGGTAAATAAATTACTTCTAAACACTTTATATGTTTGTCCGAATCCGAATATTGTTTTACTGAAAGATATATGTATTTAAGTATGTTATTTCAGTGTTATACCCATTATGCATTTTTAGTGAATAGTGATCTTGAACAATGACAAATATATTCTTCAACCACATGATTTCAAGCATTTATGAATCATATTTTACCAAAATATTGTTATCATATACATAATAAGGCAATATTAATGAAAACTGATCTTTAATAAAGACAAACATATTCCTGAACCACTTAATTTCTAACATTCATAAAATATATTCTATCTATATACATTGTTCTATTATAAAGCTAATTTTCTAAACATGTAGTTTCAGTGAAATCTATATAATGTGTTTTCAATAAAGTCTTATATTGAATAAATACAAAAATGTGTCTAAACCAAATAATTTCAGGCATTCGTAATACAAATATTCCTAACAACATGTAAATTTATTTCAATTTACTATACCAATAATTGAATGAATTATATTAATAAATACGGAGTTTTATTCAATATACATATTTTTTAAATCTCATTGATGCTAAAAAATTCTGACCGTCTTTCTTGAAATTACTGTATAAAATTTATAAGCAAATTAATTAATACTGTAGAAATAAGAGAAAAACATAATTTGAAGACAGTTGACTAAAAATACAATACAAAAATAAATATAAATATTCAAAAATGAATCATAAGTTTAGAGGCTCAAAGAAACTTTCAAGTATATACATATTTTCAAGGTATATTGTACATATGAACACATGTTTCAATTATTTTTATTATTATGTTTATTTCTATATTTTAAAAATATTTACCTACGAAATTTCTAGTAAAAATAAAAATTAATCATCTAAAGCAGCTATAAAATGTATTTTAATCCGTTGTTACTTTCGAGTTTTGCTAATTCTTAAAATATTATAAGAAATATGCAAATTGAATTTTTCAAATTAAAGTACTGTTAAAAATGTATAATGTACAAGTAAAGTTTAATAATTTTTTCGCTTAAAATTTTAAAATTTTATCAAATTCTGAATTACATTTCTATTACTTTTATAATTTATAATTGCATTAGATTTTTATTCTCTTAAAATATTAAGAAAAAACCTGTAAAAAAACTAACAGGAAATAAATATTTAAATATATGTATTAAAATATTTTCTTAAAATATATTAATTGATGTAAGAAAATAAAGCTGTTAACATATTTTGATTTGGGTGATCAATGATGTTAATTACTCTGACTGTGATTATAAGGCATTGTCTTCTGCTTCGAAGGAATTTGTAAACTATTAGTTTCAGTAAATGCTTCTATCATCAATTTTATCCAATTTTATCCATATTTCTCTTCAAGTGAGAGTAACAGATAAAAAGTGTAAGTAAAATTTTTTAAATATTTTTATAATATAATTTTTTAAACAAAATAAATGAAATATGTCACAACATGAAAAATGAAATAAGCTAAGTAAAATACTCCACTTTCAATTTTCCAGTGGATCAATAGATTTTGTAACTTATTTTATAAATGCAAAGAAAAATATTTTCCCTTACACCGTGCCATAGTTTAATAATAGGAATTTTTATATGACTTTGTGTGTGTGAGAATTTAAAGAGAAAATGTTTTGAAGATTAAATTGATCCTGTCAATCTAAGGGAACTTTCGAATATCTATTGAAAGAGATGTATACGTTGATGAATAACATTGTTAATATTATCCATATTATCTTTAATCTTCCCAGAAAAATTACTGCTTCTGAAAATATTTTAATATTTATAATGTTTTTCTTTTATTGAGATCATGAATAAAAGAGAATGTTTCAAATTAAAATAAATTAAATTAATATAATTTGCGACGATAAAAAGTTTATATTTTGCACTAACTCAAACTTAAATAAATATTTTTAATAATTTTATTATAATATGAATAAGACAGTGAAATTTAATATAATCTATTTTTAATAATTAAATTTAGTCCTCTTTTGTTTGGTTTTCAGAAAAATTGCCAAGAGCTCAACAATTTAACTCATTCAAATCTTTATTTAAATATTTAATTTAATAAGCTTCTGCAAGAAATAAATGCCTTTAAGAATATTTAAAACCATGATGCATTAAACAATGGAGTCACGAAAGAAAATTAAATGTATTAAATGGTAATATTTTAGGTAATTTACACAATTATTATTTTCTTATAATTTTGCACCGTAATATTCTTCAGGTAACTGAGGTTGTACATACTGTTATACTAGAATAAAACGAATAGTATGCCCTCATTAAAATTTTTAATTTCATATCATTTTTATTTCAAATATGCTAACTTTATTAAATATTATTTTTTTAAAAAAATATTTTAAGATAATGAAACAAGCAAAATTTTCTTTGCAAATTATTTAATTCTATGAGTGTGCAATACTCAATGACTTTATTTTTTATACATTATCTTCTCAAATTTAACTATACATAATTGTATTTTTGTTGAAAATCCAGTTAACAATGTGTATTTTTTCACTTTAACAATAATGTACCATTATTATTAAAAAATGTAATCCCTATAAGATATGTATTAGTTAACCAAAATGTTTTATCTCTGTTTGGCATAAAAAATCCAATTGCAGTATTGATATGACAAAATGGACTTTATTTATTGAAGTAAACACTATTACATGCCACAAACGCCTGTCAGAGAAAATCAAGTTCACGTATACTGTTTTGCTATAAAATGATAGATGTTTAGAAGAAGAAAAAGGACCACATTGGTTTTGATCTCGTCAGCATTACAGAATCGCCTTGTTTACATGTGATTATCAAGTGCATGAAACAAGGGATAATCTGTTGGAGAAATGCCAAGAGAATAGGTAGGATGGGGAAAAGTTTCCATCTTAAGGCAATAATTGCATTCATTAACATTTACGGTGTGTAATTTTAGAAGAGCTGAATGTTCCTGCAAGAATTTAACCCTGCAAAAACCGAACATCCTTGCTTTTCACTAGAACTGGCTATTTCTGACTCAATGATTCTTGAATACCTTCAAGTTGTTGCATGTAGACAGAAGCATTAATGATGGAAGAAACTCGATGGAGTTAATGCCAACCAGTGTCATTCATCAGATACGCAGCACAATCTTTTGGGAATGGATGAGTGTTTTCAAAGTCCATAAAATTAGATGTGTCTTTGACAACTAATGATCTGAACGCTAGTGGTTGGTATTCTTGGATACCTTTTCCGTCACTCATTTGCAGATAATCCAGAAAACCAGTTCTCTTTTTCTGGAGGGAAAGAAGTGATGAATAGATGGATAAACTAAGGATTATTGCATTTAGAAAATTAGTGAGGGAGCCATTTGTGTAGCTTCCATGTTTTTCACAGTTTGCGTAATTGAATACGAATGGTTTCATCAGATACGTGGAACTTAATTGCAAGATCTTGAGGCTTTGCAGCAATATTCTCTGCAATAGTATGTTTCAATCATTGCCATTGAAGACTTGGCACATCCAAGCTTTGTGCATCTTTGAGCGATTCTTCAATAGAATGGAATTTTCAATGCCACCTTTGTGAGGTAATTTTGTTTATTGCATATTCTCCGAATGTCTTACATATTGTTCAATATGCATGCCTAAGAAGTAAGTTAGTTCTGTTTGTACTCATGTAACAAATATATTACAATAAAGTCCATCGCTTATAGCCATTACTAAACCTCTTTTCGGATTTACAAACTAATTTGAAATCTAAAAGATATCCCTGTAGCAAGTCTTACATATCACTTGTCTGAAAATAAAAAAGTAGCTTTATGATAATTAATGCTAAAAGCAACAGATATTTTCTGGTTACTTGATTTGTGAAATTATATAATTTCCTTGATAGAATCCATATAAGAAAAATAACAAATACAATTTTGGTTCTGATTAGCACAATGATTAATACAATCGCTTGAAACTAATAAAAAGGTTTTTAAGGCTAAAATTCATGAAAAATAAATAAAAAATAATATTAAATCCATTAATGAGAGCAAAGAATTTAAAATAATATGATTTAATTAACATAATATCATGTTTCATTCTAAGCACATTTTTTGCATTTCAATTGAACAAAAATATGATTGTTTGGAGCTCTTTAATGTATAATGTTAATATTCTTAGCAGCATATTGTAAGATATTAGAGCAACATTGATATCATGATAAAGTAAATAAAACAATTATAATGCGATATGCTATATATTCATATTTTTACAACATAAATGAAATAAAATAAAAATAAAGAATTGCTGTATAGCTAAATTTTCCTAAAACGGAAAAATAAAATGCAATAATTTTTTAACTTAATGACTTTATTATCAAAACAAAAACTGTCAAAAAAGAAAGAAGAAAAAACTATAACAAGTCAATATGTTATAAAATACTTCTGGCTATATTAATTTACGGATGCGTTCAAATATATTAAATATGTTTTCAAAATAAAAATATTCATTCATTTGAAAATTTAAATTCATAAAATTTTCCATACGTATATTACTCTATTAATTTGAAATCATTTAATATAAAATTAAGTTTTAGAAACCTTTCTGTTCATAGTAAATATTAACCAAGTACTTTCTTGATGTAATTGGCTAAACATTTCATTAATTTTAAAATTAGAATTCAATTACAAAAATTAGACAAAATGATTAATAATTCTAATACAGTATAATATTATGTAAAATATTTTTATAATATTATTATGACAATTCAAAAGATTTGCCCTTAAAAGTAGTGACATATTTTATACTATTTCTACTTATAATTTTAATTATTTTTCATGCATAAATTGAAAATTACATGTTTAATCTAAACTCGTTCTGTAGGCCTGATACTGATATTGCAAAAATGTTAAAAGACATTTAGAACTATTATTTATAAATCCCTCAGTGTCATGAATTCAATATATATATATATATATATATATATATATATATATATATATATATATATATATATATGTGTGTGTGTGTGTATGTTTGTATGTTAATTTAGAAAATAGATTTACAATACTAATGTAATTAAAGATGAATTTACTAAAAAAGTGATTACGAAATCAAAAATAGTAATTAAAAGGAAACAATAACAGCATTTCTTTTTTTTTTTTAAAAAAAAAGAATTATGAAAAAGAAAGAACATAAACGCTTACGCAATATTTTTGAGATGCATAATACAATTTCTTAAGTCATTAAAATCATACAAAATATTATCTTTTTTATGAAGCAAGATAAATGATAATTTTCTGGACTATTAATTTCTTCTGAATAAGAATATATCACTTGAGAAATAAAAGATAGATCAATTACAGGTGAAATGAGTTACGGTAACAGCTCAGATGATGGATTAAGAAGAAGTTTCGGAATCCATGAAGCTCTGGAAAGTTTCACATGAATGTCAGTAAATTGTTTTCTAGATGGAAATCGCATGGAAAAGAATTCCAAGTAATAGTTACTATGTATACGTGAGCATCATTATATGTTAAATAATGAAATATACATTCATTAAATAAAAGGGCAAACGAAAAGGAGAATTATTTTTGAAAGATAAATTTATAGATAATATTAATAATATGCATAAACTTTTTTTAAAATATTATAACAATAAATAAAATATTTTTGCATTAAAATTTTAAAATAGTTTCAATCAAAACCTTTAAATTAAAATTTTTCTTTTTCAACAGACTATAAAAAATTCAATGTATCTCATTTCTTCAAACAAGTAAATTTACAAACACACTTTTCCTATATAAAAAAATGTTTATTTTATTTTTAATAACAATATCTTGTAAAGGCATTATGTATTAAAGTGTATCATAGTATGGAAGTAAATTATAACATAATCTAACATGTTCTAATCTAATTTATTCTAGTCTATTGAATTAAATTATATAATAATTTCAATTCTTATCTGCATGTTTTTAGTATCGCAAGAAACTTTTATTTTCTATTATATTTTGTTCTTAAAATAAGGAACATTTATTCGATTATAATTTCAGATTACGTAGAATCTATTTTATTAAATTCAAATAATGAGTCGATAAACATAAATTACCTTAATAAATTAATTATTCATAAGTTAATTATTGAGTTCATAAACTGAACTGAAAACAAATTGTTATAAACAGGAAAAATATTTTAATTCCCTCAATTTGTCATTTAATTATTTTATATGTATCAATTAATATATGCAAAATCTTCTATATTTTTGGTAGAATATATATATATATATATATATATATATATATATATATATATATATATATATATATATATATATATATATATATACATTTATATATATATATATATATATATATATATATATATATATATATATATATATATATATATATATATATATATATATATATATATATATATATATATATATATATATATATATATATATATATATATATATATATATATATATATATATATATCTTTGCCCAATTAGAAATTTTTATAACACTAAATATGCAAATAACAAAAATATAGGATTTGTTTATAGCTATAATAAATGATTACATGGTATAATTGTCAAAACACATTTACATGGATTAAGTTTGTTAATAATGTATATTGATTCCCTAATTAAAGATTGAACATTCTCCATTATTGCTATAACTGAAATACTTCAGCATGAAGACAATGGAACTAAGTAACTGCATGTGTAATATGTGACAGATGATTAATTCTTAATATATTTTTAAAAGATTTTAATGTTTTCCAAATTTTCTTAAAATGACTTATATTATTTATAATGTCATTCATTTAACAATATAATTTAATATTATCTAAGCAATGGTGTCATATATATTGTTTATAAAAAATGTACGAAAAATTTAAAATATTTTATAACTCTTAAATTTTTAAATACAAGTATCTATCATTAAAAATATCAATCTTTTCTAGATTACTTTTCCATTTAGTTATAATATATATATATATATATATATATATATATATATATATATATATATATATATATATATATATATATATATATATATATATATAATATATATATATATATATATATATATATATATATATATATATATATATATATATATATATATATATATATATATATATGCGTGTGAGTGTGAGTGTGAGTGTGAGTGTGTGTGTGTGTGTGTGTGTGTGTGTGTGTGTGTGTGTGTGTGTGTGTGTGTGTGTGTGTGTGTGTGTGTGTGTGTGTGTGTGTGTGTGTGTGTGTGTGTGTGTGTGTGTGTGTGTGTGTGTGTGTGTGTGTGTGTGTGTGTGTGTGTGTGTAGTTCATGTTGTTTACTTCTTAAATAAACTGGACGTACAAAACGTTTATAATATAAATCTTATGGGTTAACATCCCTTTATATCAGTTACTGTCTCTCATTAACTCAGGTGTTTTTCAACATCTAAAATAAAATTCAAGACACATTTTTGTTTTTCAAGTACTCATATAAATTTGTAGAGGAAATATTACATTTTTTTCTAAATTACTTATACTGAAAACAATATCAAAACTTACAGCTGTTTATATTTTTAAACGCATTTTTTTAAATATTTTTTGTTAGTTTTATTCTCTCTCCTTCTCATCTAACAGTCCATGATTAAAAAATAAACTCATTCTGTGTTTTGTAATTTCGTAAATGACTAATTAATATACTTTTATAATTAATATATTGTATTTGACTTATAAATAATTTATCATAAGAAGATTTTAATAAAATGCTTATATATTATGACTAATTAAATTAAATAAATTTGTGAAATATTAGTCAAAATTGTAAATTTAATTAACCGCATAATAATAAATAACAATACAATAGTTTATTAAATGCAATGGAGATTTAACGATATTTTTAAGTATTTTATTGTGATACTTTATATATTTTTATTCTAAATCACTGAAATATATTTACCCAAAACATTTATGAAAACATTGAAGTAGTTTCTACATAATAAGGTACGCAAGGCAATGCTCATCATATCAGACAATCAACCTGAAAGTAATTGGTCAATTAAAACTCAAACAACTCAAAAAAAGATCACATAATGATCGATATGAATATTGCAATTTATCTTTTGCAAAAAAATACCCACAAATAACTGAGTAATTAAGGATATATTTTCAAAATGCACTTAAAGATAGCATGAAGTTTCCTAATACTTTAATAACTTTCATAATAAGACTTGTAAAGAAGTGCTGATAACTTCGATATTTTTCGCTGCTTCATGATGTGTAATTTTTTTTCTTCCCTTCATAAGAGAGAGCGATGAAAAGTTTTTGTATTAAGAAATCATACTTAATTATTTTTTCTTAAGCAATTTTTTTAACGATACTTGGACATGCAATTAAAGAATAATGTTAGAGATGCCAAGAAATTCTTAATTGAGATTTAAGAACTTACGAATGTTAAGAATATCATCGTATACTCGTTAAATATCTTATTTACTCTTCTTAAGCATTTTGACACTTTTTAAATTTGTTTTTGAAAAATTTGTAAAAAACAAATAATGAAAATATTCGTTTAAATCTCCTAAAAACCATAAGATTAATGATCACAGAAATTTGGTGAATTGAATATGTATCAAATATATAAAAAATATCACCTTTTCTAATCTTATATATCTATATCTATCTATCTATCTATCTATCTATCTATCTATCTATATATATATATATATACATATATATATATATATATATATATATATATATATATATATATATATATATATATATATATATATATATATATATATATATATATATATATATATATATATATATATATATATATATATATATATATATATATATATATTAGTGTGGGTGCTTATAAGTATGTAAATTTAAATATTTATTTTTTAAAAATGCACACTTCAATGTATAGTCATTCCTATATTTGCATCAAAGAAACTATTATGTATAATGTAAATAACGGTCTGCACAGAAAATTTTAAAAATGCAAATAAGTATTCAAGAAAATTATTAATTTCATAAAAAATTTTAATTTTGATAGATATTCTTTAAAAAGATTTAAAGGAATCTTAATTGTATTTTAAAATAATTCAATTAAGTGATTATTTAGCCTTTCTTTTGACAGAAATGCAAGTTTTTCTATGAAAGTTATTATATTATAAATGAAAGTTATTATATTATATTATCTAAAATCGTGAAACCAGAATATATTTAATGTAAATTATTTTTGTAAAAATGACTTGATTCATAACAGTTGAATCTAGATTTACTTAAGTTTAAAATACATTGCTTAAAACAATTATAATATCGATGTTGTTGGTTGAGCTTGCTCATAAAGAATTTTTCGTTTATTCCTACATTATGATAGTCTATATAAATTAAGAATGAGTTTTTGTTTGGAAAAAAATCCGTGCCTTATTGAGCATTTGCTTAAAAGAGAAAGAAAAAATGAGTTTGTGCATATGACAAAAATAAATTAAAAAAGGTGTTTCTTTTACAGTAAATCATTTTTAGTTAAAGGTAGGTTTTGAGATATTGAGTCAAGAAGGCTGTTAATGATGAACTGATGAGTCATTCTGTTCTAATCCTCCAGAAGAGTTCTTGTAGAACTTAACTGTTGGTGATATGTGTCCAGCAGCTTATTTAACTAGAATGTTTCTAGAACTCATTTATTTAACTAGAACTAATATGTTGCAAACATTATTTATTGGGTTAATGTAAGGAGAACATGCTGACCATTATATTCATATCATAATAACATTCATAAATTTAGGGTCTCATTTTTATATCAACAACCGGTCAGATATCCATTTCAAATGGCTGAGCTGGCAGCTGAATGATTAGCACTCTTGCCTTCGTTTCAACAGTTTGTTGGTTCAAATCCCACGTTTGGCATGAAAGTTTGTAGTGGTTCGGAATCCACTTTAATCCGTAAGTTCCGGTCAAATTAGCCCTCGTGTGCGAAAAATGACCATTGAGCGACAAAAAAACCAAAACCAAACCTCCATTTCAAATGATATAAACATATATTCTCAGCAAACATAAAATTCACATTTATAAAGTTTTTGAATAAGAAACTAAAATCAATATTTTGTTAATGATATTCTTATAAGATCGTTTGACACTTTGTTGTCTTATCTTTCCAACAATTATATTTTTTGGATGAGAAAAGAAAAAAAAAATCTGTGTTTTAGGATATTAACAAAAGAATTTGTGAAACTATTTTGTAAGCCGATTTAAATTTATATTTGCATGAAATGAGCATTTTACGTTTCAAAAGTTAATATTTGAAATAGTTTTTTTGAAAATGTGACATTTTTGTTATTTTCAAAAAAATTATCATGTCTGTAATTTCAGTTTTTATATCCATGTAATTTTTTTTAAAAATCAAATTATTTTTATTGTGTATCAAAACAGGCGACTACAAAAGTGTCGTGTGATTGTGGAAGTCGATTTTGTATCCAATATCATGATTGTTATATTTTATCTAACAATGGTAAAGCACAAAACACTTACATATATATTATCTTAAACTTTTGAACTGGAAAATATTTAGTGAATTTTCAAAATTACATAAAAAGTTTATTTAAATAACATTATTTTTCGAATAGATACCACAGTTTGTAACAAAAATTTCATAAGAACAAATTTTTTTTTATTCTAGAAGTTATTATTTTTAAATAGCTATTGAAAGAACAAAATTTTAAATTAGAAATATGATAAATATTTTCCAATTTTAGCACTTTTCAATATATATATATATATATATATATATATATATATATATATATATATATATATATATATATATATATATATATATATATATATATATATATATATATATATATATATATATATATATATAAACAATAATTTATAAACAAATAAATTAAATTTTATTCATTACCATATTTTTAAGATATATTGAAAAATTTACCACAAATATTTAAGATATATTTAAAAATGGTCTTTTTTGAAAAACAATGTTATAATGCATCTTATGTTAAAAGTTTATTTGCTTTTTTAAATAATAATCATTCTTAACTGAAACAATTTAACATAAAAATGACTTAAATTCAATTGAAAATTCATTAAAATATTTGTGTTTTCTAAATGCTTAGAAATGAAATTTTAATTGAAGTCTTTGAAAATAACAGCCTATAACATTAAAAGAAACTTGAAATAAATGTATAATAAACAATGGAAATATATAAGAAATACCTAAAATACACTTCAAAATTCGACGAATTTTTTTTCACTCACGTATGTGACTGTGCTCTTAAAAAAGTTTCTGATGTATAAGCCATTTATAATGTATTTGAAACAAAGCATAATATATTCATATTTATTTAATGGTTCATTTTTTGTTTCTTGAAATAAGATATTAAGATATTTTTCTTCATTTGTGGTACTGTCAGCTTTCTACATTTATTTGAATTTAAAATTAATATATTTAAATCTCTTTCAATGCAATGCTGTTTTACGGCACTTTTAAGAATTAATTATTCTGAATATGCATCTTACTACTGTCCTTGATTAAAAATTTATTCATTTAAAAATGGGAAAGTAGTTATTCCTTTGTTTTAAGTCATTTTCTGAACTAAATTACTTTTCTCAATCCTGTATGAAATGTAAGTAATATTTTACAAGAATTCGGTATATTCTCTTGAAGTTTAAAGCATATTTAGTTTCAAGAAACTATATAGAATATTTTATAAGATAATATAAAATTTATAAAACAGTTTTTAATAACAATAATAATACTAATAATGGTAATAATATAATGAGAAATATTAAACAAAATGCAGAATATAAAGTATTAGCTAATAAATATAAATATATATAAATATATATATATAGATATATATATATAAACTATATATATATATATATATATAGGTTTCTATAAATATATATATAGTATATAGTATATAGTATATATATATATATATATATATATATATATATATATATATATATATATATATGGTGTGTCGCCTTTTTCACTCAGTTTGTTCAGAAATTGGAATAAATGCTGTGCATGTATATATGATTAACAAAAGCCTAAGCATCTTAAGTTTGCCAAATAGCTGTTTAGAAATATCCGATGCCCTATACCATAAAAGATACGCAAACCTACCATTATCAGAGATGCTCCATTTATGTGAACAATTTTTATTGATATGCAGATTTCAGGAACACAATCAACAATGTTGCAATGGAAAAAGTGTTTCGAAAGACCGGATAAGAAATGAATCGTGCCTCAAATGGCGAGATATGAATTGCTGGATTGTTGGTTCTAATGCAAGAGTAATGTCTCGTGTTTTGCAGGCAACAGTAGTATTCATTTGGTAATCCAATTCTGAAAGGCCACATCAAGAATGGTCTGCTAACTTTGACGCCAGTTTGATTTCCATGCTTTAAATTCCGTTGAAATTTAATATGTATTCCCTGTCTATCTAGCTTAAGAATTCTATTCAGTCGGTCATTTTGTTATTTTTTTCACATTAAAGTTTTTTTTTTTTCGTAAAACAGTTTTTTTTACAAGTTCCAATCATAAATCGGTGAGATATTTGATGTTTCATAGAATGTGCTATATTAAAAGAACACGCGTGAAATAGTTGAAAGTTTAAAATCAAAGTTCATCACTATTTCGAGGAGTGTATTGACCATGTTTAGTGCACCCACTTTACAGCATTTTTTAAAACCAACTAGTCTTGATAGCATGGTATGGTTGCAAAATAAAGATAGACTGATATTTTCCAAGCAATAATTATTTCAATAAGTTTCCTGATGTTAGATCATTTATTATAACAACAATTTAGTGTGTAAAAACAAGTGTTTTAAAAATAAGTGTGAGAAATAAATATGTTGCATATTGTTTGAGTTAAGTAAAAAATGGTACAAGTTGGTTTGAAATGGATTTTTTGACAAACTGACTATCACGAATGCGCTTATGCAAATTCTGCTCCACCAGATACCATTTTTCAGTGTACTATCCATATTTGTATGAAAATGGCTACACCATTGGAACTCAGACAAAAACAGCTGTATATTTTACATTATGACAAATATCCTCTCCTCATTTGCAACGTACGAATTCATTATAATTTCCGTTTTCGATTTCTTCTGAGAGAACATTTACATAATCATTTTGCAACGAAAACCATTTCCAACATCAAAAGGATTTGCCTAGCTCAAATGCATATTTCTTTTTCCCATACAAAAGAATGCATTTTTATAATATGAAATACATATATATTTTCTTTTCTTTTGTGTTTTCTATATTATTGAATTTTCTATTTCTGGATAGAAATGCACAACATTAAATGATAGATCATTTGTTTAATATCATTTTTCTTATTCTACAGATAAATTGTTTTCTGAAATTTAATTCTAAACTAAATATATACACTTTAACATTTTTTAAACAAACATGTATTATTTTTCTATTGGGAGCTCAATTGCATTTAAGCATAGTTAAAAGATTGAATATTCCATTTATTTACATTAAATCACATTATGAGAACAGTATTTGGTGTGCAGATATGTATATTTCATAAAAATAATTTTCTAGTTTAAATCAATTTGATTTTTAAAATTTTATTAATAAATTTATTATTAGTTATCTTATCTTTCTGTAATAAATCTATTATTAGTAGTTTCTTTTAACCAATAAATAGTTTTTTTCTTTTTAGTAGTCAAAATTATATGAGTTTTATTTTAACAGTACTATTTTAGGTATTTATCCTTTAAATGATTTTATATTTTTATGGACTTTTGTGTAAGAAGTCGATTTGCGTTCATTCAGCATATATAAATTTAATATTTCAAAATACTAATTTCAGTAAAATCACAGAAAATGTTTTCATCGTATATTATTCATAAAATAGCGACAAAAATAAGTAATTTTTTTAATAATTTATTTTACAATTGATATCTTTTCAAGCTTAATTCCTTTGATATTACGAGGTAGAGAGGATAGTAACCAGAATTCTGTACGGCATTTTATTGTTGATTACGTAAACCAATATTTATGAGTACCATAGAAGAAGGACTATATTATAGTTGAAAACTTCGAAGATTCACCCTGGTCTCAATGAGGCCAAGTGTTAGGACAACAATCCACCAGTGGTGGATGAAGTTTCGGGGTTCAATACTAGACACTATTAAGCAAAGATACGTTGCATTTCTACTTTCCAGAAACATTTCGATAGTAATGGGTACAAGGGAGTTTTCAGGTTTTCCCAATTGCGACACATGAACATATGGCCCATTAATTATAAAAATTTCTCTCTGAAGGCAATTTACGAGTTAGAAACAAAAATGGTCTTACAACGGGTTTTAGGTTTTCCAGTACGTAGTATCAAAACCCCCCTTCAAAAAAATGTGTGTGCAGAAGAAGCCCAACATTCATTTTCCACAGTTGCTGAGATCGAAACTGTGACCTTTCATTCGGAAGAATTACCATTAAGTTATTAGTTGTCATCGGATTATTTACTTGGCTTAGTAATTTAACTTCCTTATTAAGACGTATATTTTCAATGATGCAGTTAGATGGTATTGAATGAAAAATTCTGCTTTAATAACATTTTGGTTAGATAGCTTCATAACCTTTGATTTTGATGTGAACCTTTATTTAACAAGGAAACTATAATACCAAAAAGTAAAGATTAGTTATATTTTATGCCTGTAAGTTATGTGAAGTTACATGCTACACTGTGTAAGTATTTTCATTTGTCTGTGCATATTGACTCAAGTTGAAAATCTAAATTCAAATTTATAAGTCTAAAGTGTATAGGTATCTATAAATATATAACTTATCTATATATTTTGAAGGATAAGAAAGCCTAGAAAATCTGTACTATACAATCTTGTTGACTATTTATTCATACAAGAAGATAATTTAATTATTTTAAATGCTAAGTGCGATTTGATTTAGCTCTTTGAAAAACTTATTAAAAATTTATTCATACTTTTAAAAATATTTGGAGATTGCGCGTTTGTGATTGTTTTGCAAAATTTGCAAAGTTAAGGGAAATACTTTTATTTAAAATTTTTAAAAAAATAGTAAATAGTCTTAGCATGAGATTAAACGTGTACCTTGGTTCCAAATATCAAAAACTACTTTTCATGAAAAAGAGTTATATGTAATTTATTGCAGACAAAGGATTATTATCAAGATAATTTTCTCATTATTTTGATCAAGATAAAATTATCTTTATTATTTTAATTAACTTAATAAATGTACTGATGATTTTGTTGAATGTTATTTCTTAGAAGATATATCATATTTTCCGTTTTTACCAAACTAATAGAATTTTATAGTAATTTAAATAATAATATGCAAATGAATATTGCTGACAAAAATGGAGACTATTCGTTTATATTTCATGTTTCTTCTAAAGTTGACTTTCATCATTTTAAAATATAAAATTAAATTAAATTAAAAGAAGACTGTCATGCTATTTTTGGAGTCTAATAAGTGTGATAGATATTCAATATCTATTGTATTCCAAAGAATTAATTACACATGGGAGGTGATAAACTAAGTCATTTCCTGATGTGTATTCAATTTGCTTTTATTATAATTTTTGATAATTAGTAGTTAATAGATTCCTTTCATCTTATTTGATTGAAACTATCAAGAATTATTTTAAAATCCTGAACTATATTGCAGAAAGTTTTGTGTGATCCCTCCAATTAAAAGAAGATTTTGATAATGCATTTGCAATAAATTCAGTCTGATACAAAAGCAAAAAACACACACATTGAAATAATAAAAATATAAAAGAAAAATTGAATTCATTTACTGTATAGTTTTCATTAATTTTTTATACATAAATATAAAAAATTATAATAATAATTACATAAAAATTATACAATATAAATTCATTAATAAAAAAAGGCAAAAGGTGTCATTAAAAATAATGTAATTATCCACTTAATTACTAAACTAAGAAAATATTTTAAACTACTTAGCATTTAGGAACAATATCTAAAACAATTTAATCAAATAAATTTCGAATACATTAGGCGATAGACCCTATGTACTTGTCAAATAAAAAATATTATTATTTAAAAAGAAAAATATACTATGCATGTAATGAGACTTAAATCTGTTGCAGAAGAATGAACTTATTAAAAGAGTAACAAGGATTTTAATAACTTAAGAATACTTTTTAATGTATCTCAAGGGTCGTTAAACCAAAAATAATAATAACAATTTGTGAGAAACCGCTTTTTTCACTTTAACTGATTTTTTTCTTTAACTATCCTTGAATTTTCTTAAGAAGGGTTTTCTGCTCATTATACGCCGTTGTCAAATTAACATTATGTATTAAAACTATGATAAATGTATGTTTTTGGCAAAGTTTTCTTATGTTACTAAGTAAATAAGAAAAATATATTTTCTAACTTGTCGAGTACTAAATAAATATACTTTATTTTTAACTGTAGGTTATTTTTTACTGTATTGATGAGTTTCATCTTCATAAATGTCTGACAATAAAATCAATAATATAAATGTATTTCTAAAAAACGGATAAATATAAATGTATTTCTAAAATCAATTTCATCTATTTGATGCGAATCAGTGAATTTTTAAGAAATAATTTAATTTCTTAAAAAAATATATATTTATATTTTAAATTAAAAAAACTGTTTTTATGACTGATAAAATTTCAAATTTAAACAAGAATTACAATAAAACATTTTCAAAATATTTTATCACTGTTTCCACTTATCTTCCGATACATTAAAGCAATATTTAAAAATACAAGTTACACAAAAATAACAAATGCTCTTTTTTAATGAAAGAAATTAAACTACCAATATATTGTTTTGATACGTTATTAGAAAATATTTACTTGTTGTTGTTGCTACTTATGACACTTGGACAAGCCAAGCTCGCTATGCCTTGGCAGATGCGAATTTAAGTCAATAGGGAGTATCTTTCGTTTTGATCAGAGCACCACAAAGAGAAAAGTACGTCTTTGCTCTTTTTTAAGCTCCCCGATAAATGGCACCTCCAGAGGTTTCACATCCTCAATTTTGACATTGATCTGTGAAGGGGTAAGAAATTTTCCTCCAGACCATTGCACCCTTGGTAACTGCTCAACGACCGACCACAGGACTTTCGATTCCACAGATTTAACGAGCATGTATATCGCATATACTCGGTGGATCTTTGGCGGCATTGGGAATCGAACCCCACCCTTCCGAATGGAAGGCCGATACCCTAACCAATAGGCTATCAAGGCCCAACCATTTAATTACATAATGCTCACGCACGAATAGTTAATTAAATATACAAAAAAACTCCGAATATAAGGACCCGCCCAAAAATTCACACTCGACACTTAGCACGATCCCTCTACTTTTAAAATATATTTTACAAATTAAAATTAAAAAAAGAAACGTTTTTTAATAAAATATTTAAATAGAGTAATTTATGATTTTTTATTTTCAAGTTGAAGTAATCAAAATCTCCTAAGGTATGTTGAAATTAAACAAGTACATTACAAACTCTAATAAATGTATTTTCCTATAATGCCACTTAATAAATTAGTAATATGTGATTACATATTATTTCTATCATATTTCTTGAACAAAAAGGTGAGTATGGGGGAGGACTGATATTTTCATTTGTCACTCAAGGATCATTTTTGTATACGATGGCTAAAAGCACGTCTTTTATATACGACGACTAAATACTGATGCCAGCACAATTTAAAGAAAATTCCAATCACAACTAAGCTCAATTTAGATTTCAGACCTATGAATTATTGAACCTAGTTCCAGAGCATTACCAGCTTGTCAGTTGCCTTGGCAAGGACACATTGGAACAATGGATACGTTTTAATAAATTGAAATAAATACTGTATAAAATTAGATTGCATTAAATAAAATCAAGTCATTCAAGACCAAAGTAATATGTAACTCTATTGTTACAAATTTATAATCATTATTTGAATTTGTCTCAAAATATCTCAGGCAGATTAAAAATACTCAGATTTTGGTAAAAATTACCTTTTTATTATACAAGCGTCATTTTTTATAGATTAGGGATTTGTACACCAATTGGAGAGATGCTTGGCGACTTGGCGAAAACAAGATTTTTCCGGAAAAATACATCGTGGAAGCTCTTGGACCAAAATTAATTGAGATAGCCTAGAACCTTCCAGAAATCTTATCGAAATTCTAGGATTTTCCAGGAAAGTTAGTACATAATAATAATACCGCTGACAATATACCATTGACCGACATAGAAGTGAGTGATGACGCTGAGGAGTAAAGACTTTCAGTCTTGAATGGGTGCTAATCTAGTGAACAGAAGACGCTGTTTGTCTGTGGTATTGTATACTTCTTTGATTAGGAATTGTTTCTTGTTGTATTAGCTTAATTAGAGCTGTGTAATTGTGATTTCTACAGTTGGAATTTCCTGTTTCTCGTTGAATTTGCTGCAAATAAAAGTCTTGTGTTTTATCGATTCTCAAACAACACGAACTCAAACCGTTGTAAATATAACTCTATAAATAAAACAATCCAAATAGTTATGTACTATACAAAATATACTAAATAATACAATTAGACGTTTAAATGAAACAATTAGAAAAAATGATCACGTATCATAATTTATTCAATCAATATAAGAACTACAATATTAAACATCAACATTCGGTGCTACTATCATACTTACATCTAATGAGCATTTTAAGGAATAAAAAACATTACATTAATGAATATTATTTAACTCCACAAGAGTATCATATTTTATATTTAAAAATAAATGATTACTTGTAAAATCTCTGAAATAAATATTATGTAAAAGTTTACTATATAAAACACATTTTCATGATTGTTTTATTGAATGCAAGATTTTTACTAAGTACTATGAAAATCGTTTCAGTTTTACAAGATTAATTCCTTGTATAATTTAGAACTCCATCACCAATTCTGCTGCAAAAATACCGTAATTATTATGAAATTTAATGTAATTATTTATACGTAAAATTATTCAAGATATAAATTTCATTAAATAATTAATTTCTTCATTGAGAAGTAAATGAAAATTGTTAATCTGTAACAATCGATCTTGCGATAGTGCTGATATAAGGCCCAAAATTATAATCTCTTTGAGGAATAATTAAGATTTTCGTTCTTAAAAGCAAGTATAATTAGCCCTTATGATAATTCACTAGAATATTTGTAAGTTTAATTCACTTGAATTGCAATTTTATCAAAATAATAAATTTATAAGCCGCTATAATAAGTAATTTTGTTCACAACATTTTGCCGCACAATTTCTTTGAAATTTTGACCTACATTTTCTTAATATATTATACTTAGTTGCTTGAAGTATTCTTTGGATAGATTCAAATTACGTGCTGATTATATATTTTAATAAACTAATTTAAAAGAGATTTCAAGTGAAATGTAAACAGTTAAGATTCAATTTAATAATAAGGAGCAGGTTTTACAGAAATCTTTTTTTTATTTATCAGCAATATTTGAAAACAAAATAGTTTCTACCATGTTGATGCTTATTTTTATAATTTTCATAAGTATTTTAATAGGGCAACTTAAGTTTAAGGGCATATATTTACTGATTAATTTCGTTTTGTAAATAATTGCTTTATTTCAATAATTAAGTTTTTCACAATATTTTATGTAAAAATACTTTCAATAATAATTTTTTTCTGAAATCATTTAATATATTTAAGGGTAAATGAATTCGTAAAATTTTTCTGGAGAAGTTCTATAATTTTATTGATTTTTAACAGTTTAGTAAGTTGAAAGGCCTGATGATATAAGTAAACAATGAGTGGTTATTCAAAACTAAAAGAAATGTATTTTGTATAGTTATCTTGTGCAACTTTAACATTTTTTTCTGTAAAATGTTGCTATTCCAGGGTTTTGTAAGATAACAGATGACTGGTGCATTATTTTTGCTCACAGAATTTTTGGACTGAACAGTCCAATAAAATGCAGCTCATCAGACTGAAAAAAACCTGATTTTCTTTAACTCAGATGCTGATTATCGTTTTTTTTGTTTCAAACCTGCATGGTCACTTCGTTATTCATACCACACATCAATATATTGTTTATTACTTTATTATTTGAAAGTGTATACGTATGGAGTGTCGTCTTTTTTTTTTAAACTTTCTGAGAATAACTTTAGGAAATCTGGAGACAAGCGCATTAAGAACAACTAGTATTTCATAACTATTCCCAGTTATATTCAGAATGGTTATATCAACAGTTACGAAGTTAAATACTCCCCTGCAAAATTTAGCTGGATTACTTCCTCACCACATGAAATCAGAAGAAGCTTGCAAAACTCTTTATTTTTAGAAAAGATCCACAACTCTCGTTATAAATTAATTTTCGGTGATAATCTTTACATTATAAAATATTCGGTAGAAGTGACACGTCAGCATAATCTATTTGAAAACCTCAATGTGAGGCATAGCTTTTACCAACGTCAAATAATTAATATGATAAAAACCCTTATAGACTTCTGTTAAGTATGTGCCTAACAACACCTGAACTTCTTTCGCGATTTAAGGACTCAATGGAATCCCACTAATTTTCCTTCAACTATCCATAATGAAAAGAAGTATTTCGTGATAGAATAATTTAAATAAACGTTTATAAATTGAATAACTAATAAATTAAGTAAACAATTCATAATTTAAGAATCATCATCTGTTATATTTGGAAATAACTATTGAATAATTTAATAATTGATCACACGCATTGGTACAATATATTATTCATTTTCAACATTGTTCACAATTTGCAGCATATTATTCAAGGCTTAATGCTTCATTCATGTTATTGTAATATTATGTTCTTTTAGCAAATAATTTAACCCGCGTAATTGATTACAGGATATACTATACATGCTTTTGTTGATTTATCTGCAATGTGTATTTGATGCTTAGGGTATGTAATACCATATGAAATTTTCTTTACTAGCCAATAGAAAAAGAAGGGAAGTATGCTTAAAAATATTTGGTTCATACCAAGTGTCTTTCACCTTGGTCCACTTTAAAATGTTATGAATATTACTTTGTTAATAAGTTATGTTTTCATGAAGCCAAACGATTAACTATTTTCTTGAAAAACATGACAGCTGCATCATTGAGCCCAAGAAGTAGGATCATATACTTCTGATTCTTTTCACTCTCGAATTCAAACCTAGTTATTATTGAACAGTAAAACGAAGATGGCACAATTGTACATTCTGTATGTACTTTTATTTAGGTTATTTAAGACCTTTGTTTCTTTTGTATTTGTATTTGGAATGAGGTATGTTAAGTTCTTTTGGAAAAAAACCTATCGCACGCCATTATTCTAGTTGAATATCTCAATATGGCTTTTTAACTGTAAAAGTACTAATATAAGACAAGGTTCACGTGTAATTGCTTTAAAGACTTAAAGATGTTAGGTGGTATGTTTCGTTGTTTAAAAATTGGTTTTCCAAAAACATCTGATGATGTTGTGACTTTTTCAGCACTAATATAATCGTGGTGTCTTGTGCCAGCTAGGCTGACAATATAAGGTGCGCTGCTCCACTTTTCTAACTGAACCATAATTTGGTGCGGAGTCCGACTTCCTCAGAACACTCTGCCATAGGAACCCTTTTATAGGGTATGCACAACCATTCATAACCCATTCATACAAAGAAAGGACAAAGACAGGATAGATAGAGACAGAAAATAAATCCAATCAACTAGGATTCGGACCCAGGAACTCCCTATCCGAAATCAGGCACTCTGACCGCTAGACAGGGTATGCAGAAGCATTAATGCAATCCTTAGTGCTTAACATACATGTGACTAAATTTTAAAATATCCTAAAATTCAAAACTGAAAAATGGTATGTATAGGTAACGTAAAAGTACTCTTTTAAAGTTTGGTATTGCCAGCGTCCCGAGGATCTAATTCGAAGAAACGTCGTTTGATGGAAAAGAAGAAAATATATCTTAAAACTTTTATTTTATTTGTAAGATCTTAAATTATTAATAATTTATTTGTAATTTTAAATTTTTAACTTTCAATATTCTTTTGAAAAATTTTGATTTTAATTACCACATAAAATCGATTTATCAAATAATAGATTTTGGACGTTAAATGACATTTGAACCATTAAGTAATTATTTTAAGCACACTATAAACAAATTCCTCACAGATAAGTCAATGGTGGTAAATTTAAGTACATGTATAATTTCATAATTTTATTTATTTCATGTATAAATTTACTCTTAATGAAGTGCGTATTTGTCACTAAAATTCAATTCAAAGTCTTTCACAGTTTGGCGACTTTAATTATTGAATAATCACTAAATCATTTATATATTTATGTTTGATGAAGAAAACTCTGGTGTTTGCCTGTATTTATTTACTAATGATTTAAATGATTTATATAATAAATATATTTTTAATAAGTCAAGTAAAATTATTCGAATAATAAAATGAGTCAAACATAAACTGGGAATCAAAGAGTCTCTTAAATATTCATTAATTCAGTAAATTGTAATAGGCGCTTTAATATACGTATATAAAAAATGTTGTATGAAGAAGGAAGAATATATATTATTTAAAATTTCACAGAAAAAGGAAAAATAATTTTATTCAAATGATGTATTTTTTTGTTTGGGTTATGTTATGAAATTTAATATTTATTAATTATTTATTAAATTTAATTCGGATTTATTATTTAATTCAGGCGTGTCACATTCTTCATGCAAAAAAATATAATAATTATTCAGTAACAAAATTTTTAAAACATTTGTAAACAAAAATTCTAAATATTCAAATTAATTCAGATTTTTGTAGTTAGAGAATCAATAATTTAGCCTGATGGTCCTTTGAAAAATCATAAATAACATTTGTAAAATAAAAATTGGTCTTTGTGGATAGGTATTTAAAATGGTTATTAAAAGTTACACGTTACAAATACAGCTTATCTTAACATTACACTGTATATTTAGCTTAAAATTTGCAAATAAATAAAATATACACAATTCCCGTGACTGCATAATGTATTTTACTCGTAACCGGTAGTATTGATAATTTCAAGGAGAATAATTTTATTTTTATTATTATTTATTTATTCATTTTGTTTCATTTATTATAATTTTAAATTTAAATACTTAAAAAAATTTGTATTACTTAATTTATTGATAATTCATTCTTATTTATAACATTAATATAAATATAAGAAATAAGGAATAAGCTGAAAAAAATGATGATTTGCAAAAGAAAAGCTATAAAATTTGTTACTTAAAGTAACGAGAACTTGTATTGCATTTGTAAATTATAAAATTTTACCTAAAATAAACATTTATTGAATAGCAGAGACTGCAGATGTATAAAATTAAGTCACTTTCATGCAAATTACTTTTTTGTTACAATTTTAATTATTTATATTTAATGTGACACTACCAATAAAATCTTCGGAACTTAGGAAAACTTACTGTTAATAAAATAAATTGAATTTATTTTCTGTTTGAAGAAAAAACACAATGAAACATTAATGTTATGTAAAAATATTCCTACAGGGTATAGCATAAAAGATACTTAAGATAAATTGCTGAAGAAATTCCACTGAGTAGTGTATTTAAAACATTTTAAAAGACTAATTTAATTCATGATAATCGTCTTGCTTGAATGATTACTAAAGGACAAATGGGGTTTTGCATTAACGTTTGAATGTAAAGTTGATGGATTTAACTTTTGTTCACGATTTATTTATGTTTCACCAAATTATACACTTTGTATTTAAAAGCATTCTATTAACAATTTAACAATAGTGAGATTTTAAATTTGATTCATTTATTTTAATTTTGCATTTCCCTAACTTCACTAATTATCATCGCAAATTGCATACTTTGACATTTGCATTTAAAATAAGTTTTTAACTTTTTTCTAATTAGTTTGCTGAGATTTTTTTGTATAAAATTAATGTAATAAAATTTTAAATTTATAGCAACATTTGTATTTACATTATAAACTTTCATTTTTCAAGAAATATTTGTGTGTTTATCCATGTATTTCTGTATATGCATATATGTGAATGTATTTTTTCATTCATTGTCGTGTGCCAGCTAGGCTGGCAATATGGGGTGCGCTGCTCCAATTTTCCAACTGAACCATATTTTGGTGTGGAGTCCTACTTCCTCAGTACACACATGCCATAGGGACCCGTTTATAGGGTAGGCAATTATTTACACCTCATTCATACAAGGAAAGGACAAAGACAGGATAGATAGAGAGAGAAAGTACATCCATGCCCGAACCGGGATTCGAACCGAGGACCTCCTTATCCGTAGTCAGGCACGCTGACCACTAGACAAGTTGGTTGGCAATGTATTTATTAAAATTTAGAATTAAAAATCTGAAATCTAAATTTTTCTAAATAATTTTATCTTTTTACAAAATTTTAATTTTAAATATTGTAAATGTACTTATGAAATTGACAAAAACTTTACTGAATAAAATTGAATCTGCTACATATATTAATTTTATAAGCGAATCATGTTTGAAACTACAGCAATGTTTTATTTTTAATAACGTTGGGCACTGTGTGACTAAACCTTCTCCACAACAAGGCCGGAAACTATTACTCATTTGTCTTTATCCAGGGGGAACCTGTGAAACAAGTCACAAAGGAAAGCAGCATTACCCACGCCACCCCACAACAAATAATTTTATAGGGTAGGTTACATTTATACATAATCATATAAGAAAAGACAGAGAAACACAGAGAGAAAATAACATCCATACCGAAACCGGGAACTCACAGCTCAGGAGTCGGAGCGCTAACCACTCACCAATTGGCGCTATAGCAATACAATATTTTCGTTAAATATTATTATCAATGAATAATAAATGTAATTAAAATGCATTTATATTAAAATCATTAACGTTACATATAAAGTAGGAACAGTTTTAAAAATACGTAAACATTTTAGTGACTTCATCTTATTCCATTGCTAATAATTTTAATTTAAAAATATATTTATATTATTTAATGTCTTTTTTAAGTTCATAAATACTGTATTCGTTGTAGTAGAATTGCATTTCATATCGCATATGTAAATCACATTACATATAGTAAAGATAACAAATTAATTCTACTAGACTTCGTTTAAATAGTTTAGTTAACCCACCCATTTCAGACGATAAATGCTCAAACTCGTCTCATATGTGATTGACAAATTTTAAGTCATGTCTCTAGATAGGGCCGTTTAACTAATGAACAAGCCATTTAATGCATATTAAAGCAGGATGTCTTCATAAAATATCAGGTAATGGCGTTCACTTTGTAAATTTTTATATAGTTTTTTTTTAATTTTAAAACAATATGGAAGAGTATGGACATCCTGAACTTTGAAGTAAGTCTCAATGTTTAGTTTTCAGATATTTCAAGTAAGATTTCACTTTAAGAATAGGAAAATTCCGCCAAAATATCACTTTTTCAATTATAGGCCACTGCTGGCATATAACTATCTGTCAAAAGACTTTCTGCCAGCGGAAGTTCGATTCAGATCCCGGATTAGATTCCACTTTGATCTATTGTTCTAGATCTTCCACTTTTTCTGTCATTTGATCAACTATCATCAGTTCTTACGTCACTTTATGGAATTGATTTTGTCAATTTAAGGATAATATGTGTATGGATAGCTCCACGACTGTGGTAGTCGAATAATACATGTGAGTTACAAATATCATTCATTGACTTAATAATTCCAGATGATTTATTAAACGCATAGCTTGCGTGAACCATAGCAGAGTATTGTTCTTCCGAATCAGTGAAGACTCTTCTACACTGACAGCCTATTTTAACTGTCTTCCGAGTTAGGACACTTCGATATATAATCCGCCGAGCTGGCAGCCGAATGGTTAGCGCTCTTGCCTTCGATTCAACAGTTTGTGGATTCGAATCCCACATTGGGCTTGGATATGTTTGCAGTGGATCGGAATCCACTTTAAACTGTAGGTCCCGGTCTAATTAGCCCTCGTGTGCAAAAAATGAACGTTGAGCGACAAACAAACAAACAAATCGATATACAATACATAGGATAGTTTTGATTTTTCTATTTTAGTGCACAGGCTTTTTGATCATGAATGATTACAATTTTATTTTTCCTGTCTTATGTAAGTTCTGTAGAGTAGAAATTTGTCACTCTGTTCCCTGAATTATCTCGTTTCTATGAATATCCAAATTATCTA
The DNA here is from genome assembly GCA_037975125.1 of Latrodectus hesperus. Lineage (NCBI taxonomy): Eukaryota > Metazoa > Arthropoda > Arachnida > Araneae > Theridiidae > Latrodectus > Latrodectus hesperus. Next base: position 55,312,776 of record CM075861.1, read on the forward strand.
TTAAATGATACTTGATTTCTATTTTTATTTTCTTGTTTTGATTACTGATTTTGCATAGTGAGTATAATGATTTTTAGTAATATTAAACAAATAAATTAGTCAAGAAAAACTATTTCCAGAAGAGCAGATTAACCACTATAAATTGTCTCCATTTTGGTAATATCAATTCAATTTATATTGAAGAAAATTGCAATGGTATTTTAAAAACGATTGAATATGAAGTAATACTCGTATAAAATAATTAAACAAATATAATTTAGTTAGTCAATTTTTGTAGGTATTAGGAATTTTTGATTTATTCTTAACTTTTTATAAGCATATTTGCTAAAGATTGTGGAGATTTTAGGAAAAGATATTTTATACAACTGTATGAAAGAAAAATATCTGTGAATCACCTCAAAATAATTATTAAATTTCTCGTTTGGAGATATATTTTTATTTGAAAATGAAATAGTCGTTATTTTATTAAATATTATACATGTGATTGCATAGAGAATCATCGGTTATTCCTTACACCGATTTTTGGTGGAGTTTTTATTGGCTAGTTTTATTATTTACGAGAAATGTTAAAAAGTTTTGAACTAGTTTATACAATAGAATGAATTAGTATTCTATTGGTTTTAAAGATTTTGAACCAAATTAAATATATTTCATATATATATTGAAGAAAAAGTTATTATTTTTCATGCCACAATCATTATGATTATTTCATGGTAATAATAATTAACATTTTGTGTGTCAAATTTTCAAATAATATTTATCCAGTGAAATCCTTCTGAAGCTTATGTATCATTGTAATTAAGAAATTTTTCCAGTTAATTGAATATATTTTTAATGTTCTTTTTAAATCGAATTCCTTTTATTTCTTTTTGTATCCTAATATTTAAGTTTTTCAATGTATTAACTTTAAATAGGATATAGTGTTGTCGTGTGACAAGTGCAAAAAAAAGAAAAGGTAAAAAAAGACAAGTCATTTTGGATCAAAGGCATGGAGCACTATTCTGACCACATCTTCAGCTTTTTCGGTATAAAGGATGTCATGGCAGTAGTTGAGGTCGATGCTGAAGAGGCTCGAGGCAACAGAGATGCCTCGGATCCAGTGGAAGTCCTGTGCAGTGCCTGCATTCTGCGTATGTTATAGAACCATCGGCCATGATTTTCATACCTCTCATGTGCCCAGTCTGCATTCTGCTGATGGTAGAGGTGATACCACGGTCAGAATTATGCTCCGGAAGGCATCATTTTTTTAGTCCCCAGCAGAATTGATGCCTTTCGAAAGTGTTTGCACATTCCAACTATGTGTTAGTCGTGGGAGGGGGATTGATAGTTCTAGCTTCCTTTGCGAGGGAGTCCGCCTGTTCATTTCCCTCGATATTAACATGTGCAGGGACCCATTGGATGGTACAGGTTTTCTTCCTTGCAACTATGGTAGACATAAGCGCATTGATGTCTTGAGCAAGTCTCGTTTTACCTCTTTTAATGGCCTCCAGAGCAGATTTACAGTCAGAGAATATGTTGATGCCATTCGAGGGGACTGACTGTGTGAGGAAAAGAGTAAGAGCTGCTATTATGGCAATCAGTTCACTGGTGAAGTTGGAGGCAATTTTTCCAGTTGCAACCGGATGTTTGAGGGATAACTGGTCTGGAAGGATAAGGAAAATGTCAGAACATCCCTGAAGTGCAATAGTGTTGTCTTACTTCCGGTATATTCTCTATATGTATAATGTAAATCTTTCAATTAAAATTGTAAAAAATATATTTAAAAGTACCTTAAAAATATACGTATTTCAAGGAAGAAATATTCCCGCTTTCCAAATAAAACTCTTAATCTTTTAGTTTGAAAAAAATTCTAAATGCAATTGATTTATTTTCAATAAAAAATAAATAAAAGCCTTGAATTTTATAAGACATCGAAAGCATATGAATATTAAATTATTTCAATCTTCTCAATATTCCCTATTATTTTGAAATCTCTATTATTTTGATAGTCCTTGCAATCTGAAAATGTGATTAAGGTCTTAGTTTCCACTATTATCCTATGAATGAAAATGATCTGAATAACATCATTATATATTTATGATGACTTATCAGAAGTGATCTTCCCTCCCGATATGTCGCTTCCTCCACTATCACCAGCAGCTAAGAGTCCCATTATTGGGCAGATGGTTCCTGTCCCTTACTTCTCCAGAACCACAGAATGGACAAGTAGAAGCAGTAAGAATTTCCAAGCACTTCAAATGAGAGGCTAGGCAGTAATGTTCTGTTTTTAGACGAAAAGTGGCAACTGCATTTCGTTTAGGTGTATCAGGAATAAGAGAAAAATCATAATCTTTTTTTTATCAATATGAATTTATCACCTTACATCTCTTTGTTGAGGGATAAAAATTATCCTAAATAACATTTTTGTGTCATAATGAGTTGAAAAAGGCGTTAACTTCTCTTTTCTTATTCAGATCAACATAGATTTTGTTAACAATTGTTTGTGAGCATGGTTATTACTAAGTGTAAACAGCGAAGACATTTTTAAGAATTAAAACAACACACAAACCAAAACAACAAAAACTTACCAAGGAGATGAAAGATCACTGTACATAATAGGGTTTCTTAACGTTTGTCCTCATTTATGTCTTTGGAAATTTTATAATTTAAGTTTGATATTATTATTGAATGTAATATCAAAATTTATTTTCATTTAGTTTGCGATAATATATCTGCATATGAAACTGTATCTATCTACATAATTATGATTTAAAAATGTTTAATAAAAAATCTCAATCATTAAACGGTTGATAATTGGCTTTGATCACTAAAGAATTTGATGGTAAATGATATAGTAAATTTATTAATGTAATTCCTGTATTTTACTCATAATTTAGGTAACTAAATTCAATCGATAAGTTTATTTGATTGAGTTTGTATCCGGTATTTCCACATCATTTAAATTATTTGAGTAAAAACATAAAATGCGACATTAAAAGATTTTCATAATTTTAAGAATATAATACAAAACATGTCAAATTTTTATGTTTTTTTAATTTTACAATAAATTAAGGAATTCTAAACCAATATTACAAGGTTAAGTTTAAAGTTAAATTCGAGAGAAATTTTATTGTTGCATTATTTAATTTTAGACTATTTTAAAAAGAGACTCACTTTTGTGAACCATTGTACTGGAAAGCTTACTTTTACAAAATTTGCGTAAATATTATAGATTGAAATTATTGTCGGTTACGCAGGTATCTGTGGAGATATTAAATGAGCTAATTATTACATTTTTATTTATTAAAATTGATAATGGTCCTCCAGGTTGGGAGTTTGGCGTGGGGCTGACAACCCTGTAAAAACCCACACCGTTATGAAACTGAAAGAACATGAAACCGGACTGCTTTCTGGGAGTCGACCTGGAAAAGGCTTAAAAGATTTGGATGCTGGAACATTCTTTTATTGTATTGAAGTAAGGCTGTTTACGAGCTAATTGAAGTTGACACCATCAATTATACTAAAATATGTCGTTCGAGATTCACGGGCTATATCTGTCGAATGGGCCCCTCGTCTTTGACTTAAGAATTTTTAATTATAGGCCCATTGCAAGCAGATCTAGGGGTCGGCTCAAACGTTGATGGATTGATTGTGTAGAGGAGGACTTTAAAGTGCTGAAAGTGACAAATTGGAAAACTGTTGCCTCCCGGAGATTACAATGGAGGAGTGTTCTGCGGAAAGCCTTGGCCCACCCCGGGGTGTCGTTCTGAAGAAGAAGAAGAAAATTGATGATTTCCTTCATAAAGAATGATCGAATGTTAATTCATTTACACACATAGAAAATGGAATAATTAGAATTTTAAATATATCTCATAATTCTGGTAAATATTTTCATACATAAGAATGACTTAGGCTATAAAATGTCATCCTTATGGTGCCATTAAAACTGACTGCTAACAAAGATTTATAACAAAAAATAATAAAATCTAAATGTTTATCTAATTCGCTAAGGTAAGAAAGCTTTTCTAAATATTAAAAATCATCATTCATAGAGTGGTGAAAATAGTACAATTTATTGTGCTGGGAGGGAAAAGTTCACAAAAGTTGACTAAAAGGAAAAAGAAAGGTAATCAAAGCTCGCATAGGCGATGGTGACTTGATAAGATAGCCTAGTATAGAAGAAGCCATAAGTGAATTGTCTCATAATCTGGAGACTTGCTTGGAAGAAAATATTAAGTAAAGGGATTTACAATGCTAAAAAAATCGTCTCTCTACTTTCTAACTGTCATAATCTCATTTAGATGAAATACCGTCATCCTCTTCTAACGTACTTTATTACGAGTGAGAAATGGAATAGGAAAATTATCTTCTTTTTTTTCAGTTGATGATAAATTTGTCACTACAGATGCTTATAATATATTTTAAATTAACTGTCATAGTAAATTCTACTCCAGTTGAACACAATACTTATTAATAAATCTCATTCCTTCTCATAAATTTCTAATATTTAATTCTTTTGAGTTTTTTTTTCAAAAAATAAAAAAAAACACTAGTATAAGTAATAAACATTAATTTCAATTATAATTTAGCTATAATTCTTGTTTTGACATTTCCATATAAATTTAATAAATATTTTAATTTTCACAATAACGTGAAAAAATAACAAATGTAAGTCTCACATTAAATATTTTCCATCAAAAATTTAAGATTATATGATTATTTTCTTAAAAGTTTAAATAACATTCATAACTATTGTGACAAATTAACACACGTTTTGAGTACTTATTAAAATTTATTAATTTCTTTAAAAAAAAGAGGGGACATTTTATTAATAGCTTGAAATTTCTAATGGATTTAAATTTATTCAAAATGAGTTTTCTGTAACTTGTTAAATAATAAATGAAAATATGAAATTTTCAATAAAATCTTCCAAAGTTTCTTGAATTTAGATACAATTTCCATAATGGTTGCAAAACGATGGTTACCAAATGAGCAAAATTCCATTAGTTACATTGTTACACAGATAGGAATGAATAAAGTCTTTGAAAAGAACGTTTCTCTCTTAGGAGTTAATGTTTTACACCACATTCAAAGAATTCTTTCTTTCGTCAATCTTAATAATATTTTCCAAATTACGAAATGGGAATGAATTTTAATTTTAACACATCACTGAATATGGTAAGCAATTATATACTCTAAAATTAGATTTGAAATTATTCTAAACTTAAAATTAGTGAGAGAATTGAAAAATTAAAGTGTTATATATATATATATATATATATATATATATATATATATATATATATATATATATATATATATATATATATATATATATATATATATATATATATATATATATATATATATATATATATATATATATATATATATATATATATATATAATATATATATATATATATATATATATATATATATATAATATATATATATATATATATATATATATATATATATATATATATATAAGTTTCAGTCACATCATACTGTGCGGAAAAAGTATAAATTAAATTCCTTCTGTAGGCAAATAAATAAGGATTAATCTAGTTTTTCAAATTATACGTTCATAATTCCATTAAATATAAAAATATGCTTAATAATTATGATAAAAACGGACTGGTTTTTTGGCATTAAAAATAACTAAACTAGAATTAAAATATTTCAGTACAAAATTCTCCAGTTACTGTATTTCTTATTTTTTACACTAAAGATTTATTATAGTTTCGATTAACATTTTAATATTATTAAACGTTTATTTTATTTTCAAAAAAACATATGTATTTACTTCAAAATCATTTTTGACACATTATTTACATAGAAGTTTAATTAAAAGTGAAATAAGTTTTTATGATTATTTTATATTGTTAAACTGCAATACAATAATCCATTCACTTTGATTCATTATAATCAAAAATGGAATCAATAATATATTTAATCAATAAGATTCATTTAATCAATAAGAATAAGATTCAAATGTTAAAATTTTTTCTTCAGTCTGAAAAATATGCAAAGACAAAGAGTATGCGAAAAATGTGTCATTCTGATAATTAATAAGGTAATTAATTACTTCAACCAGAATACTGCTTACTAACAAATATACTGAATTTAGAAAGCTGAAATTTAAACACTAGTCTAAAATAACACAGTAAACCAACCTTAAAATATTCAACAATGTATTTCTTGATACTTTCTAAGACTTTACATTCCTACATAATCTGTAAAAATTTTTAATTTGTTTTTTATAGCGTGAGTCTCATTGTGTATAAGATTTACATATATTTACACAGAACTTTGCTGTTTTCCAGTCTTTGAATAGCATTTGTAGTGGAAAGAAATACAGTATTTTCATGGTATTGAAGTTTAAACGAACGGAGTTTCTACATTTTTTGCTGTCAAGCGTGAAGTGCCCAAGAATATTGCACCTTCAGCGATAACATATTTTAGGAAATTTTTTGGGAACATATTTTTTAAAACATAGAATATTTTACTTCAGAATGCGAAACGATTTATTTGATATATTTTTAGAGAGCTCTAAGCTATATATTTTTCAACAATTAATGTATAATTTTGTATATTTTTATTTTATGATTTTCTAATGGTCTTATGTAACAAAAATATACACGAAAATTTGATGAACTCATCATTCATTTGTCCTTTATTATAGTCGATATCATTAGATAAATGCTTGATGTTTAATTTTAGGGAATGAAAGTATAATATCTTGGTCAGTTAACATCAAGAATTTATATTTTTTATAATATATAAGAAATCACATTAATATAAATTATCCATAAGTTTTTATAGTTGTTTTAGAATAATTTTTTAAAATATTAAATTTGAAATTTAATGTTAGAAATGCTACAATTCAGAAAGGAATTTATAAGAAATGTTATTTTCTACTTCTTTAAACATTGGAAACAAAGTCATATTGGAATTTTTATTCATTTTCAATGAATAAAAATTCATTTGTAATTCATTCATAAAATCATTCAGAAAATTTATCATCAAAATTCATTCATAAAATGAATAATAATCTTATATAAATAAGAATTGCTTACATTGCCATTTTTATTGCTTACTTTTATTGCAATTTTTATTGCTTTATTGCTTTTTATTGAAAAATTTGCTTACATTGCAATTTTTGTTAATATGATTATCTACAAAATTATTTATGGATTATGAACTGTATTTGTTACATAATTCATAAAATTACAAACATTTTAAATTAGTTTTTTTTCTCTTTACAATTCTATTGCTGTAAAATCTACCTACTGAAAAATATATTGGAATTTTAAGAATGGATTAACTTTGAATTTTAATACACAAATGATCCTGATCCACCTTTGCAAAAGTATTTTAAGACTACCTAGAAATTTCCAATTCCAATTTTATTTCTAAAGCATTAATCATGCACTAACAACAATATCACTTAATAATATTTCTGCACTTCCAAGAAAATGACAAAACAATTATGCATTAAAAACTCCTAATTTAATTTCATTTTCAGTGTATAAATTTATTACTTATTTAATGTACATGGGCTTTTAAACTAACATTTATCGAATAGTTTTTGATAATCCTCAAAAAATATATCAAAACCTCAATTTTGGAATTTTACTGATTTTGAAATTTTTATAACGCGTAAAATGTAGAATATGAAAAAATTATTACACTCTTTAGAGTGTTTTTCAGTGTAAGAACGAACTGTGTTTAGTAAGCAATACTTTATAGTTAGTGTTATAAATGAATGTTAAACATAAGACAATTTTAACTTTATACAAATTATTAAATTTAATTAAATAATAAAAATATAAAAAAGTTTGAATCCATATAGGACTTTATTTTCATACATCTACAAGTGCAGATTCTTAAATTTTTAAGTAATGTTTTAAAATACCTGCCAGCGTTTTTAAGAATTCTTGCTTATATTATTTCCTAATTGAGAAAAAAAATTTCAAAGGATTCACATATTCAATACTTTTTTTATTATATACATTATTTATATATATGAAGGCCACTTTGGTAAAAATAATTTAAGATATGAAAGATAAAGTAATGTTCTTTTCATTAATTTGATTGAGTTAAACAAACAATCTTAATAATTCACATATAAAGTTAAAGCAATACATAATTAATCAATAATTTGAAGATATATTTGCCTGTAACACAAAATAATTCAAAAATTCCCCTTATTAATATTCTTTTAAATCTAAATATTTAAACAAATGAAGCTTAAAAAGTTGATAGCTTATATTTTTTAAAATATTATTAATGCAAAAAAAAATGATTAAGCTTGATCAATAATCTTAAAATACGATAAAAATATATACACGATATTTGGTTGAGAAATCAGAGTTTATTGAAAATAAAAATAAATTTGCTTTCATTTAGCATTTATAGGAATTATTGTGGTCAACTATTAAGCTTAAAATATTCGTAATTTAGCAGATAATTAATTTTATGAAATCTATTTTTAATAGACAATTTGATATCAATAAGTAAATCAAAACAAATTATAAAAGGTTAACATTCCCATACACTTCTTAAATTTAAAAACTAATTTGTAATATTTTAGTATTTTTAAACTTATTCTACAGATGAAGTAACATGATAGAATCCATAGATTTGTGATACATTCATTTTCTTTCAATCTATATACATCTGTTTTAACTTTGTATGAATGTTTATTGATGTTTTAAATAACTTATTTTACCAATATTTAAAGTTACATTTACGGTTTAACTTGTGTACTTTAAATCCAAATTCCTTGAATAATACTTGCCAATAAACATAATGCTAATTTAATGAAAATTATTTGCACGATTTATTAAATTTACGTCTCACAGTAAGTAACGTAATTATTGTAAAAAATTATTGTACAGATCAAAAACTAAGTATTTTATCACTCCTGGTTGAACCTCATGCATAGATTTAATGGTTAAGGGTTTTATAAGAACATCGTTTTCGACAACATTCGTACAAGTTCAAAAAAAATTTAATGGTTTTAAATTTTATTAAATATGTAATCTAAGGAGATATTTTATTAAATAAATTTAAATATATTACAACGTTCTTACACTTAATAATTCCAATAAATAATTACTATTCTATACATTATTATATTGAGTATTCGATATCACTTGGTACGTTCGCATAAATTTGGTTCATAATTTCCTTTTCGATTTATAATTTTTAACCCTTAGTTCTTATCCAACAAAAAATTACTTCTCTATAAAATTTAATAAAATTACGTACAATTTGAAATTTTAGGACTTACTTTATCTCTCCTTTGTGACAGGCAGACCAACACACAAGTCTATCCCAACTTGCCAATGGAGGCTAGAAATATCTCATACTCTAGGGTGGCAAGATGTTTTTTCTTTACCCTAAATGCCGGCAAGAACAGGCAACTCCTCAGCACATTTTGGACTGATTGGAATAACAATGTATGACTAAAACCTGCACAAAAAAAGGAATTACTTATACAATTGTTAAAATGAAATTGTACATTGAATGCTCATTGGTATAATATTCTGGATATTTGATAACTACTTGGTCATCAATAATCCAACCAAGCCATGTTTACATCAGTCACTATTGACAAATCAAACCATAAATTTATTATTGAAGAACTTACTGCAACCCAGGAGCATTTTATTACACCGCAGCATTTGAAGGTTTAGTATTTATTTATCATGTAAAGCTTTGGTAGACTCAGCTTGTTTACAGTTGAAAAAAAATCCTTCACTCACATTTTTTGAGAGATACATTTTTAATTCTTAAGTTAGCATGCTAGATTTTATAAAAAGTAGTGTTATGTTAACATTTTAAAGCAAAATATTTCTGACTCGAATGTCGCTGATTAAATTTAATACAAATAGAAATTAAATTATCGAAACAAATTTTACTTATAACATGAAATATAAAAACCGATACTGTAATATTAGAATCTCAAATACTGTAATATGTTGCAACCTTTTTAATATTATTTACGTTTGACAAGAACTGTTGGAATTTAAAAGGGCGTTTGTGAATTATTCTAATTATTCTTATTAAATTTAAGAAATTTCTGTATGCTAAAATGTGGTATCAGCTTATTTAGACTTATCCCCCTGGTGTAGGAAAGTCTGCACCAGGTCCAAAAGGCCCTGAAGATTTTAAGACCCATGTAAATTTTATCCTGCTCATCCTACAACTGATTTAACAATAAGCATTAAGCCACGATATCAATTATCATTGATATCGTGGCTTATTGTGCATCAAAATTTTGTTACCATTTCCAAAGTTGATATTAGCTTAGCTTAGTACAATATCAATAGTAATAAAATACAACGATGAGAAATTTTGGTTTCGAGATATACTTGAGACTTGTCTTTCAATCAGGTGTGATTTTTAATTTGCTTTACTCAACAACTTTAAAAACATTGATTGGCGAGTAAGTAGAAGATATATTTACAAGTATCTTAATGAATGTGATATAACTGGCTTCAAAATTCCATTATTTTTAAATAAAATACACATTGATGTATGTATTCTATGCCAAATTGTTGTAAATGGCACTAGAAGTGTAAATTCTCTAGGCTCTTACACAGCTAGCACCACTTAACAATATCTTGCAGCACAAAATTATGTAGATTGTGTTACACTAAAGAGAAAGTTTGCATGTCAATTTTTTCATGTTAAAAAATAATAAGTTATTGTTTCATCACGCTTTCGAAATGATTTACTTATTACTTTTCTCAAGCTATGTTTTATTTACAGATTCTTAAGCAAAATGTATTCAACTGCTTAACAACACGGCTGTAAAAAGTTCAAAGAAAAAAGAGTGTGAAGATAAAAGCAAAGGCTTACAAGAAAAAGCATTGATAATAATAACTTATTGATACTAATAAAAAGTCAATATATCTTATCATAATATTACAATTAAAATCTACAAAGGAAGAAAAATGTCTATAAAACAAAGGAACATAATTTTTTAATACAACATCCACAAAATTCAAAATTATGAACCAAGAAGCTTAAATTCTTAAAATTCGAACAGTTTTGAAGAATAAAAATATTTATTTTATGTTAATCATTATTTTATGTTAATCATAAGAACAAAAATTTTCATGAAATTAGTGTTTTGTTAGATTGTATATAATACTACTTTCTCAAAAGTCATATATTGTTAGATAAATACTTTGACATAAAAAAAATTGATAGAATAGTATTTGTAGTCTGGTATAAGGCAGTTGAACAACTGCCATTTCCTGTGCTTTCATTAACGATAGCGACGTAGATAAATTGAAAGACTTTTTATTAAAAACACACACAAAGTCTTAAATGCAGAAATCAAAAACGCAACATCAAATTTGACTTCTTCCTTAGTTGCTGTAGTGGATCCCAGGACATTCTATACCAAAGATCACATTTTATAACTAGGTCACGATACGGCCAAGGGATACTTATTTGATAATGTGGAGCTGATATCCTAAAGGCGAAAATTGTTCTCAGTCACATCCTGTTGCTTTCGGATATATTTTCGTAGATATTGGGACATCACACAAGTAGGAGTAAAAGCCAAATTCCCTTCTTAATAGGTGGCCATACAAAAATTAGAAGCTCATTCCGATTCTTCCTTTTTTTAAAAGTGGCTTGGATCAATCCTGAGACCTATCACTATGTAGAACACTGCCCCATTAATAGACAACAGTTAGCCATTCCAAAATATTTGATAAAAAGTATTGAAATCTTTCTTAAAAGATGCAAAATTGCATAAGTTGAGCATGGAAACGTATGCACCATAAGATACAAATTAGTTTCCTTTGAATGCCAAAATTAAAATAGTTGCAAATATTTTGACAGTCCTACTGGTAATATAGAAAATGCCCTACCATTAGACAATGTTAAGCCCTTCCAAAATATTTGATAAAAGAACTGAAATTTTACTTAGAGGATGCAAAATTGCATAAATTGAGCATGCAGATGCAGATATACAATTTATTCTTAATTGAATTTGCAAATAATTTGACACATGATTGGCAAAATTGTACATCATTTAATTTATCATTCAAAGTATAGACTTAGAAGATGTTTTTCAATCTATCATTTTTATTCACTGTTTGCAAATATGAAGGTAGGCATACAGTTGTTTTTATTTAAATGACTCGTTATATCAAAAACATGGTTCAGAAAGTAATGGCATACTTGAGTTATTAAATGATAAATTTGTAAGTGTTGAAACTGAAAAGTGATTGAAATGATAATAAAGACATAAATCTTGTTGAATATTTAAAACAAATAATAAAATTTGATGTTTTTTTTTTCTTTCTTAAACTTTTGTAAATTAGTCACCATGAGCGTTATTTAGTGAAAAGCTCCGAAACCAAAAATGTGGGAAAGATTATTTTTCTGAATTGTGAATTTAAATGGATAAATATTAAAAATCTCCGTCAGTTCGAAGACATTTTTAATGCATTGCGTTAGTAGTGAAATAGATTAAGTGCTTGGTAATATATCCACACTGTTTTATGATATGGTCGTCTACTTAAAGATTTTGAGCTGTTTTGAAGTGCTTCTAAATATTATTGCAACATTTAAAAGATAAAGACTAAAAATAATTATTAATATCTAAAATATGACTAGCTGAGTTAATAGTAATCACAGAATTATTTTTAAAACTGCTAGAATAATTACAAATACGAGTTTGATTTTACAATGTAAAGTATAAAGTATTCTTGACAAAGATAGTATTTTCGTATAATTTGTGATTCCACTTAACTGTGAAAATATTGATCGGGAATTTTTAATTTCTGAAAAAGTTACTTCCTGCAATTGGGACTGGGAGCTAATAGTTACTGTTATTTAAAAAAATATTTCAAAAGTTGCTTCTTACTTCTATAATTTAATCATAAAATCTCTTGCAGGAATAAAAATATCCAAATAAAATGAAGCAAACTGCTTGTCTTCTATATCTGATTTTTTGTTTAATAGTTTCCCGTCAATCTTTGTATTTTTTAATAAACTTTGTGAATTCAAAACATACAGAACAGTTAATCAATGAACACTGAACAATTTTTTTTAAGTTTAGCTATAAGAGATGTTTCTTAAAATTTAAAAAATTAAAGATTATCATTAATAACTATAAATATATTTCTTTTAATGAAAATGTTTCTACCATTAAATGGGTGGTTTATTTCGTTCCAGTTGAGATTACGTTTATGACATTATATTACAATTCTTATTAGTTTAAAATATCTATGACTTCAGATGACATTTCATCTACATCCCATCGTGTTGAGACGGCATTTGTAAAATCCAACTTTTCGACGTATTTACTGCTTGCCTTCAAATCAAATTCTCCGAGTGGCAGCAAAGTCCACCATTGAAAGTCTGAGTATCATCGGTGATAAGAAAATATTCATTCATGATTTTACCAGAAATAAAGAAGTATATTTTAATAACACTGCTGGCCACCTAAATTACAACGAAAAGAAAGACAAGAGATATCATAACAAAATTTATTTTGTAGATAACATGTTGACCAACTATCAAATGATTAAATTCATAGACTTCTGGGAAGTGTGGTTTCTGCCGAAATCAGTAGCCAGAGTAGCCGGTATTGTTGGAGACAACCAACAATATCGGTTACTCTGGCTACTGGTCATCCCTGGCACGCGCCTCGGCATTGATTCAAAAAGACTTTGGATGTGATTTTGGGGTAAAGCAGATCAAGAAGCTTCCACATAATGCCAAAGCTCATCTGCTGTAGCAGCTTAGAATTTAATCTGGGTCACTCGTTGAGCATGATTGGACCACATGTTTTTTTTTATCGGTGAAAGATCTAAAAAGCAAGCAAGTCAGGGAAGCAATTCAATGTGGCGATTGACGAAGAACCCTTGGTCAAAATCTGCCAAGTGTGGTCATGTTGAAATATGACTGTGGGTAAGCCCTGAAGGTAAAAGAAGGACAACTGGCTCCAACACCACGGAAATGCAGGGCTGGCTGTTTAAAGCGGTGATACATGTGGGCAGACCACTCTGCTATAAGCGGCGTCGAATGGTATGCGCAGACATTAAAGGATGCGTTACAGAATGAATATGCTGTGTTATGGTTCTTGATGTGGCTGAGCGATTCGTCACTGCCATGCGCACAATTTGCCTGTCTTCACGTGAAATGGTGCACTTAGATGGATGCAATCGAACACGTGTCGGTCCGTCGTACCTTCCTGCATTATCCCACATCCACATTACAGTTGTTTCAACACGAATACTGATTTCTTTGAAATATAATCCACAATCTCTGTAGGCCAATTAACCTTCATCTGTCGAATACGGATATTTGATTAAAAATGATTGCTGTTTTCTACGAGGAATAATTGATTATTTAAAAAAACAAGAAAAACTCAATTGCCAAGCATGAAATCGTCGTAATCTCCAAGCTTTAAGTATCGTTTTGAAATGGCATTCCTGGCGCTCGTGATGTTTTGCTGCGCTGAAATTCTAATTATTTGCATATTTCACCTCCGCTAATGCATGCTGTAAATTTCATTTTATTTACATACTTCTATCAGAGTGTTGTATTAGCAATGGCCAGCAGTGTATAATTTTTTTGGAATTTGTAATAGTTTTCAAAATTATTAAATTTACCTGTTGCTCTATATAATCAGTTTTCAAATTTTTAAATCTTTAGCGACATTGCTTCCAAAATTAAACTGATTGAAAGCAGAACCGAAGAAAAATAAAATGGAAAAGGCATGACAAAACATACATTTTAAGTCAGCAAAGATGATTTAAATTTTTTATTAGTATTTTTGGTTTTCAAAATACACACACATTTTTGTAGAATTTGAATACTAGTAATATATTTTGGAGAAATACTTATTTCTATTTCATAGTAATATGCTCCACACATGCACTTTTTATTATTTGTTAAAATATGAAACTTCATTAAATAAAATAATGAGTTTGTGTATTTAAAGGACCAATGTGAATGAAAAAGACGGTAGATTTATTTGAGCATATATATGCACAATACAGGAAATAGGAAGAAAAAATAGTGTGGTATATTTAATAAATGCGTTACAAATGCTATAAAAGAACAAAGAATGTTACGAAAGTTACGTATCAGCAAAACAACACCCAATCACTTTTTTCAGAAACAAAAAATTTTATTGGTGCTCAAATATCATTGTCCATATGAACAAGCTATTTCGACAGGAAACGTTGTTCTATGAAAATTCCCGTAACAAAAACTTTGAAATGAATAACTTGACCGTAGAAGATTATATGGCCAGAAAATTCAAGTCTAAAAGACATGAAATAGATGAATAAAACTACATCTAGATCTTAGAAACAAATATTTTGTAGGATCTAGACTCCTTAACGCAACCCAATGGTCAAGACGGAATATAAATTTCACAATGAGTTTAGCAGCATCATGTAATATTGTGTGTTTATCAGAAACGCAATTTATTTTTAACAGATAACACATTATTTTGCGCAACTTATTTATACTATTGCATGAAAATAGAAGAGAAATATTTTATATAAGGAAATTTTTGTATCAAATAAACTTATTTCACATTTTTATTATTAGAAAAGTAATTAGCTAAATAATTTATGTATTTGCATTAGCATAATTAGTCTGTTGAATAATTAAGAGAATAGGATGTTCTCAAAAATACATATCAGCATCCAAAAATCAGCAAAATCAGTGTTTCAGCAATAATTCATTTCCAATCTATTTGAGAGAAGAATTGATTTTTTAATTTTGGAATTTATGAAGTGTGTAATAATAAATCTTATCATAAAGTATTTGATTGATATTTAACGATTAATTAAATTGTGGTTTAAACTATTTTATTATCACTCACTAGAATCAAAACTGATAGCATAGACAGTGGCTAATTATTAATGTACAGTAAAATTTTAAATAGATTTATATCATGAAGATATTTACTAATTATGGTAAAATCACACATTAAGTTAGAATAAGCTCTTAAGAAAATTATAATGACAACGTAACTTAATTTGGAATTAAACTTGTTACGATTATTAAATAAGTTAACTTCCCTACTTTTAGGAAACTACATTTATGTGATATGTTGAATTTCTAAAGTGTATTTCTCATATTATACAAAAATAAAAATTCAATAAAAATTAAAAATTTAGATAGTTGTAAAACAATTTGTTTTCGCTAAAAGGGAAATATATCAAATAAGTTTTAAATCTAAGTAATGACAAAACAATACAAAAACTTTACTTCAAATATCATTTTTAAATGCTAAATCCAATTTAGAAATAAAATCTACTTTTATTTAAATTGTAAGCTCTTGATAAGCATTATAAATGGTTTAATTTTAAAATAAAATCGATGAAAAATTAGGAAAGTTCTGCAACTATTGAATATCCTTTCCACTCATTGAAGTTCGCTATTTGGTATGATCTAAAAAGTATCTCCCTTAACTAGAGTATTCTATATTCCAAAAGCAAGTAATGTATCAAACTGGAACTACTCTTTTTACAAACTGAGTAAGAATCCTATAAATTATTGTTAAGGAAAGTTCCTACTATTGAGCGCCAAAAACGATTGAGGTAAATACAATTTGATCTTTCCATGTATAACTCAACTAATATTTTTGCATTAAAGTAAACTTGCTTTTTCAATTTTATTAATATAAATTTCCCCTAAATGTATAAAAATTAAATATTATCTTGCAAGGGAATAATTGGGGAATGGTTACTATTCATTTTAATCGTATAAATCAAATTCTGTCTATGATTAAAATAGTTGTTAACGCGTTTAGTTCTATTTTTTTTACAGATTTAATTACAATTTAATTTATTATTATGGTTGAATTATTCTTTTTTTCATATTCTTTTAAAATATAAAATTTACTTTTTTACCAAAATAACCAAAGAAAATAACAAAATTTGCAATGAAATTTCAAATATATTTAATTCATATCAAAAATTTTATTATTTTCAAAAATAGGTGTATTTTTTTAATTTTCTCTTCGAAAATATAATTTGATAAATTCAATTATCAGAGGTTTTTTAATGCCTATATACATTTTTATATTAAGATTAAATCATCAGTTGAATCTGATTATTTAAAACTGAAAAAGCGTATGATTTCAGGTTTTAAATTTTTCATTAATTAAATAACTTATATTTAAGCAATTTAACATTAAAGAAAGTAATAAACATATTCTAAATATTTTTATTTCAACAGAATTATTTAATATTGAATTATACAAAGGTTTTTTTGTGATCTACCTTTTTTGATCTTCTGACACTTTAACTATATGAATTCTGTGTCTATGGATGCGTTGATGTAAAGTTTAGTATTATGAAGAAAAAAATAATAATGATGAATTTAATTATACATGAGAAAAATTATGAATAACATAAAATTAAACTTCTGTGAAATTACTTGATTTTTTTAATGTTACACTAAATGAAAATAGCAATGAATAATGAGCAATTATATGAAGACTTTATTTTTGAATTTCAATTTAATAATACGTTAAAATTATCTTTTTGAAGTTCAAGAACTCCATTTTTGAATTATTTCTTATAGTGCTTTTATATTCATTTTATGTATAATAGCTTTTTAGTGTGTCAGTCCTTTTTTTTCCATAGATTAAATTTTTTAACTTAACTTTAATTTGAACGGTTCATCGCTTTTTTTATTTATTCATGCTTTCCAAGATACTATTATTAGAAACGCATAGATGATTTATGATTATAAAATTGAGTGAATATAATAGCAGTATTTAAGTGCATATATCTTTTATTTAATAATTATTGAATTAATATCTCGGGACCTCCTTGTAAAAAAATAAAAGTAAATTTTAAAACTACCTTTATGATCTCGAATAATTCTGGTTTTGGTTACTTGATTATTCAATGAAAAGGGTTTTATTAAGTGCTATAAAATATCTCAATTAAGCAAATTTAATATTAAGAAAAGGTTTTAAAAAATACCAGTTGCCAAGAATAGCATATGGTCTGTATATTAAATGATAATTTTTATTTAAATATATCACATAAAATATTTTCTTTAATAATATGTTTCATAATAATAGATTTATAATTACATAAATACATTTCATCACAATTTTAAAAATTAAACTTAATTGAAGAATAACAAAAGAAATATCCCAATTGTTATTCACTGTTATTATTAATAGTAAATATTATAAGTTATTAGTAATAGTAACAATATTATTAATAGTAAATATTATAAGTTGTTATTAATAGTAAAAATATTATTAATAGTAAATATTTATAAAATTAATCAAAAACCAAATGGAGAATATTAATCAGATACTAGATGCAGAATAAAACGTTAAAAATGCAAAATCAATAGAAACTTTAAAATTTCAAAAAAAAAGTACCATCATTTCCAGCTCCTAAACATAATAGTTATATAATTCTTGTATTTATCAATTTTATATCAATTCTTGTATCTTTCAATTTTCGTGCCTATAATATTTCTAATCATGCTTTATATATATATATATATATATATATATATATATATATATATATATATATATATATATATATATATATATATATATATATATATATATATATATATATACATATATATATATATACATATATAATCTTCCTTCTCTAGTACTTATAATTGGCTACCTTGCAAAGTATTTATTATGAAACTGACTGATAGTGATTGCAAATTTTTATATTCGTGTATTAACGATATAAATTTCCACAACCAGCATTTTAAGATTTTATTTTTTGACCTATTTAAATACAGATATAATAAAGTTAAAATTAAGAAAAATATTAGATTACATTATTTCACTATTAATTTTCAACATCCTAAGTTTGATAATTTTAAACTAAACAGTTTTGTTAATGATTTGTATAATATTTTTCCTATAGAAGATGTTACTGTCAAAATTGCTTTTTCTTATGATATTCCTTTTGGACGTAAAATCTTTAACTATAATCAATTTTGCAAAGATATCTCCTCATCTAGAAAGCTATCTAAATGTATTTGTCATAGTAATGAACTAAAAAATTTCATTAATACTGATTTCGGTCATATTATCACAGGTGATTTAAACATTGTTAATGACCCTAAATTAAAAGAAATATTAAGTAAAGGAACTAAATATAGACCAGTTTTTCAACTAAATAGATTTAAAATAATTAAAGTAATTTTATATAATATTGATTCATTTATCTTTAAAATTTCTAAATTTTATAATGTACCTATTGAATTTTTTACAGTCTGGAAGTTTAAACTTTTTAATAAAATTAAGAAATTTATTTTTGTCAATAATGTAACATTTCCAGGTATTAAGCTTGGTCCATTAAAACCAGCCATAAATAATCTAAAAGATAACTTCATCATTACGCCAGTAGATAAAGCCTCTAATAATTACGCATTTTTTTGTAAGAAATTCTATTTAGATTTAATTGATAATGAAACATTAAATTCCAGCACATATAAGCGTTTAAACTCCACTGTTAATATTATTAATAAAAAAATCCTTGGGCTTTACAAACTTTTAAATATTAGCAACTATAAATTAGAGTTTCCTTATTTAACAGTCATTCCTAAATTTCACAAAATTCCTATAAAGTTTAGATTTATCACCTGTGGTACTAAATCATACATGAATAAACCTGGAATCATTTTTGCTAAATTTCTTAATATTATATTAGACAATATTGTTAAATCAGAAGCCACTTGGATCATTAATAATAATAGGCCTGTTTTGGATTTTTTATCGAAAAATTATATTTATTGTATTAATTCTTTTGACTTTAAAGACCTTTTCACTAGTATTCCCATAGATAAATTAAACGATGTACTACACCTTTATTATCAGGACTATAGAAACTTATTAAATATTAATTTTGATTACTGGAATAATTTAGTTAAAATGTGTATTTATAATAATTTTATATTTAACGGTGAAAATATTTTTATTCAAAATTGTGGAATTCCACAGGGATCCAACTTTTCTAGCACACTAGCAAATTTATTTTTACATTATTTTGAAAAAAACTTCTTTTATCAATATCCTTTTGCTTTTCGATACATAGATGATTTCATTATTTTCAACAATTTAAAATTTGAAGATATTTCTAAAACTATTTACCCTGAAGAACTTTCTCTAATTAAAACTAATTTATGTGAAACTAAAACAGAATTTCTGGATTTATTTATCACTATTGATAATTCCACTACATATATAGACATTTTCGACAAAACTAAACAGTTTAATTTTCATGTTAATAAGTTAATTTCTTGGAACTCCAATATTTCTTTAAAAATATACAGAAACATTATAATTAATGAGCTTAATCGCATTTATATAATCTGTAACAATTATGAATATACTAAAAATCAAATTAAACGCTTAATAGCTCACCTAAAAAATAACAATATTCCAATTAATTTTATTTTAAAATATGTAGGAAGTAGGGAATCGCTTGTAAGATTGAAGTAATGCGTAGTTTTTATAACTACAGAAGGGCCACCCAAGCATTGAAGTTCTTACAAGAATCCTGAAAATACCTACATATATACACTTTATTTTATACATAACTAAAACTTAAATCCCCTTTAATACGCTTTAACTTTGTAAACCACTTTAACTTTTTGAATTTAATTACTTCTGGCAATATTTCTTCATTCTAATTTCAAATTTACTTTTGGCAACTTCCTACTATTCTCATATATAAATTCAATCTGATTTACTGGCTTTTGTATTTTGTATTTTCTACTGTATGTATTTTTTTACTGTATGTATTTTTCTACTATTGTGAGTATTTTTCTACTAATGTGAGTATTTTCATCTATAGTGAGTATTTTTATTCTTCTGCATATATATTTATCTTTTCTACATATATATTTAGTCTAATTTTTAATTAAGTTCTTTTTTATATGAACACTCTTCGGGGGAATTGCTCGAAGATTTTTAGACATTTGTCCTTCGAGCATGTCAGAAAAGAGTGTTCATTTTTGCATAGTTGACCATCTCCCTCCTGATGAAGACATGGTCCCTATGCCTTCTTGTCTTTTGATTCATATACTTTAGTATCTTTCCAATTTTATATTTCTGATTTTACTTTTCTTCATGTTTTATCTTATATATACATATATATATATATATATATATATATATATATATATATATATATATATATATATATATATAAATTAATTTTTCTCAAAAGAATTTAGCATGCGTGTAGGGTATATTTTTATTGAGAATATTATTAAATTCGAAAATAAAGCATAAAGCTTTAAGAAATACTCAACTAAACCTCATGCACTTTTTTTAAAAATTCACGCATGGGTAAAGGGGAAGATAAAAACTATCTTATCTTTACTTCTATATCCCATAAGAAATCTCTGCTATAATTGCGGTTAGCAATGACACATATTTCATATAGATTCGGGTGATTTAAAGAAAAGAGAACATTACGTTACCTTAATGATAGGAATCCTTTTATTCGGTGGGCAGGACAGTAGATAAATCTGGAGTGGAAATAGAATGATTCATTGTGATGTCTCCTCCTGCTGAGTGTGATTGATTTTATTTTGTCTGGACCAGAAACATTCGAGAGATTTTTAACAATACATAAAAATCTCAAGAAACTTTTCATTGAAAATATCGAATAAATAATGAAGGAAGAGAATGTGGGATTTTTATTATATTCAGTTGTATTGAATCTTTCTACACGTTTATAAACTTTGATTTATTCCATTATAGATCATTATTAATATTTTATTTTGGAAACACTTACCTTGTAAAATATAATTAATGGCTTATTTTAGAAAATAACAAGTTTTAAATTCTATATTCATCATATAAGTTAATATTATTCAATATAGCTCAAAAATATTAATACCATTATTAATGATATAATTATCATATATCATTAAAAATATATCAATTTATTTTTTAAAATAACAAGATCTTAAATGTTACGTTCATCATATCTATTTAATTAAGGTTAAATTATTACTATAATAAAATTAAATGAAATATAGTCTGTTTGCTATTAATAATATAAATATCACTAATAACATAATTCTAATTTTTACACATTATTTTATGTAATGAAAATGATATAATAATTCAAAATGCAATTTTTTTAAAACTAAAACTGAACATTTCTTGATTTAAAGCGTTTGATTAAATTTATGTTAAAGAATACATTAACAGAATTATACAATCTAAATTTTTTACATATTTTTATGCTAGCGGACATATTATAGTCATTTATTACTTTAAATATTTTGCCCAGATAGAATAAAAAAACTGATTATCATTTGCCAAAACTGATATCCATTTAATAAAAAGAAAGCATTGCCCATTTCCTAATACATAGCAACGATTATAACTGAATCTGAGAGTTTCACTTTAGGGATCAACTTCTACTAATAAACATATATATATGTATAGATATATATATATATATATACATCTATATATATATATATATATATATATATATATATATATATATATATATATATATATATATATATATATATATATAAAAGTAATAGAAATGAAGTGTACAATTTTGAAAATTTAATTACATTATGTATCAAAAAAATCCTTCTAAACAACTGATGTTAATTTTTTAAATTTGTTAATCCATAGGGAAACACCAGAAACACAGCATTAAAAAAGGAAGAGAACTGACTTGTAATTTATAGAAAAAGAATTCGCCTGTTATTAGTTGGCAGAAATTTGCTCACTTAAAAATACAAAATGATGTGCTAAAATTTGAAATCAGAAGTTTAATTATATAACTGAACACACAAAAGCGCTCACTAAATGCAATGTTTTGTGAGCATGTTATTAAGTATGTTTTTTAGAATACATTTATGTAAATTAAGCGATACCGTGGCCTAGAAGCATGAAAAATAAAAAATTGCCTTCTCAACAATAAGGAAAATCCGAAAGTTTGGTTAGATGCCTGAATGCTAAGGATTTAGCAAAACATAAGAAACTCTGTACTGTTAATTCAAATAAATTAACTTAAAATGTTTCACTTACTTTTGAAATTCGGAGTTATTTCTGTGCAAATTATTTCATTTCTTAGTTATACATAAGCATATTATGTATATATATATATATTATGTATATATATTTTATATTATAAATATATATATATATATATATATATATATATATATATATATATATATATATATATATATATATATATATATATATATATATATATATATATATATATATATATATATATACTATTGCACTCTACAGTGTATAAAAATTTTATGTGATTTTTAAAATAATATTTTTCGAATATTTATATAGCAAGAATAAAGATATAAAAAAATGTTTTCTTGGACGTTATTCATGTTTCTCTTTTTAAAATGAAAAACCTTTCATTTCAAACTACAAGGCTTTAACCTCGAAACAGAAAACTAAATACGCTTAACTATTAATCTTGCAATGATAAAATTTCGAGAACATCCATGTAGATTTTACTTCACTGAAAATAATTCTGTTGTGTGGTATACCCAAAATTTCCTTAAAGAATGTTGATAATGCTTAGGTATATATGTACATGTACTTCAAAGTATAAAATAATGAGTAATTTTTTATCATATTCTATTCAACAGTCGTTTTTAACTCTTTCATCCTTTTCAACAATTGGACATTTTACGAAACCGTTTTTTTTAATCTCATCAGTAGTGTATTTTCTATTTTATCTTAAATATATTTACCAATGATGCCTCAATAAACTTCAGAATCACAAGACCATATTCTCACATTTGAGGGTAAGTAGATGTAGTGCAAAAAATATGGTAGAAATATTCAGATAAAGAGTTAATATTTTATGTGAAACATCTGCAGTTTAAGTGAGTTAAATATTCAGTGACATAAGAAATTCTTATCTACATTTAAATGGTTTCATTTAAATGTGGATTCTTAACTTCCCTGAAACTACATCAAACTTTTATACGTTTATTTTCTTTGAAACAGGATTTCATATTTGATACATTTATACAGAGATATATATTAAATGTATATTAAACTAAATTATATACCAAATATAAAACCCTAATTTGAATGCAACCAAATTTTGTCTTAAATATATTCAACGATGCAATTTCTTTATCATACGCCTTTTCTCAAGTATTTCCAAATTATTTTTTCCCGTTAAATATGAACTTACATTTATTGGTTTGATTAACTGGAATTTTGCTCTTTCATTACACTTATAGCTTAATAAATTGTAATTTGTAATATTCCTTCCTTTTGTAATGGCGTTTTGAAACATAATGGCACCGTGTTATCTTAATAAACAGACATTATTGGTAAAAAATGGGTATTAATTAATTGAGTTTTATGCTGTATATTCAGGCTTATATAACTTCCTTAACTTATTTTATTAAATAATATAAAAAAATTACTACATGAAAATTATTTTAATTTACTCGAATATATATAGTTGAAAATAAATGTTTCAAATAAGTAGTAGAAAAGTGTAGTTTATTCACTCTGTTTCTTGAATGTCACAGATAATTCTCATATGTCATTCACATGCCGCAGTGTAACGATTATTAAGTGCATTCTTGCTCATTTTGTTTATTGCTTTAACATCTTTCAATGATTAATTGTCTGATTATTATCAGAATACTGAATGATTAATTATCTGAATCTGAAAACTTTTGAAGATACAGAACAATCTTCGGAAGAAGTATTAATAACACTTTTAAAATCATTATTGACACTTATATTTTTAAAAGAAAATGTTTTCCGGCTTCAAGTTAAAATATAATTAATAACAATTACTGAAAAAATGTAAGAAGTTCTTAATAAAACTATTACATATTTTCCTCTAAGTTGAGGTTGCAGACTTACCTTACGCTTTACAGAAATATTGATAATCATGTGTGTTACAATGATAGATTTACTAGGTAACTAATATAAGTAATTCTGTAATTATTTACTAGGTAATTAATATATTAGTAATAATACACTTCTAAATTTGGTTGTGTCAATGTGTTAAATGTGATTTCTATAGATATAAACATTTATTATGAAAATTTACCTTTACGCTTCTTCAAATTCGCAATTTGTTTTCTTAAAATTAAAATTTTATTATTTGTAAACAATGATTATAAAACTGTAATATTTTATAGTTAATACCATGAAGTTAGTATTTCCTAACAGTGTTATTATATTAAATCAGTGTTATGAAAATTATGAAGTTTGC
Source organism: Latrodectus hesperus (assembly GCA_037975125.1). Classification (NCBI taxonomy): domain Eukaryota; kingdom Metazoa; phylum Arthropoda; class Arachnida; order Araneae; family Theridiidae; genus Latrodectus; species Latrodectus hesperus. The sequence continues at coordinate 55,338,022 of CM075861.1, forward strand.
AAAATATACACCGTTCAAAAAATAAGAAAGGTTCCTTTCTCATTCTCAGAAATTAATTAATCTCAATAAAAATTTTAATGGATTATAAAAGAAAAGAAGTGTTTTATAGTATTCTTTAAATTTCATTTGAAATTACGTACAAGCGCAGTAAAATTAAATCAAAAAAAATATCTTAAATAGAGATAAAAACCATACTGATATATCGATTTAAAGAACCGAGATTATACACGCTGGGTTGAACCATTTTTCTTTTTGGAATTTTTTCTTTAGTTAACTATAACTGAAACTTTAAAAATAATTCTTGCATTACTAAGAAAAACTTTAAATACAGAAATATCAAGTAGTTCTCTTAGTTATGGTTGACAGTTATTTTTCTCTCTAACACAAAATTGAGAGATATTTTAAATAATATAGAAAATACATTATCTTGATTCTGAGAAATAAGATTTTGTAGATTGAACTATGGACATCACCTTTTACAAAAATAAAAATGATACAATTAATGAAAAATTAATTTGAATTATTTAAAAATACTTACACACATACGTATATATATATATATATATATATATATATATATATATATATATATATATATATATATATATATATATATATATATATATATATATATATATATATAGGTGTTCATGTAAATATAGATATGGTTGGTACATTTACTATAATGAAATATTGAGAAAAATATATTTAAAATCCCGTGTATTTTACCGTAAGATAAATTTTTACGTTATTTTTATGGACTCTCTAGTATTTAGTAATAAATTGTTAAGTGAACATACGTTATATAAAAATGAAATAATGAAAAAGGAGAGATTATTATATAAAATACTATCTGGTTCTATTTAGCAAACTGTAAGTGATAATATTAATATTATTCTAAGTTCTTTATGTGATTATTGAGGATATACGATTTAATGAAACACATTTTACTTTACTCATATTATAATTGCATGTTTGAAGCTTAATCATTGATTTATATTTAATTTTTGATGAAAGTATTTGCATTCAAATATTGCCATAAGAAATCATCGTTATTCAGCTCAAACTTAGCCGTTTCGATAATGATTCTACCCTTGTTACAAAAGCAAATGATCTAGCCATTTTGGACGCTGAATATATCGTTTTGTTTCTGCATTATGCCAATGATTGCAATGCTTTTCGAAGCCGTCACACACCCTTTACACTCGTGTAGGATCAACTGCAATGTACTGCTAACTATCTTCAGTGATTAGACGTGGATGTTAAATAACCCGATAGGTAATTTAACATCGACGTCGAATGTAAGTGGCGGCCATATTAAGGATAGTAGTATCATTATGTATATAAAGCAACTTTTTTAGGACAATTTTTTTATTACCATATATATATATATATATATATATATATATATATATATATATATATATATATATATATATATATATATATATACAGGGTGTCCCGAAAGGTCGTTGCCAAACCTAACGTGGTGGTCTGTCATACCATGGCAAACGAGATTTACATAGGAACTTGTATCTGAAAATGTGAACAGCGATCGCTAGAGGGCAATGTTTGCAGGCGTAGAGGGGAGAAAGAAATGATGCCTAAAGAGGTTTCAATTTGTCTTTTATTAAATAATATGGTTAAATTACAGAAAATGTTCAAAATTCCTTCCATTCGCAACAATGTAAGCTTCACAACGTCGACGCATGGATTTACGGAGCCGTTCAAAATGCGCAGGTGTGTCACGGATATGTGCTGCCGCTTCCACGATCCTGGCGACGAGATCCGTGTCCGACGTCATGGGAATCTGGTATATCAAGGATTTCATGTATCCCCACAGGTAAAAATCCAGGAGAGTCATGTCAGGGGATCGCGGTGGCCATAGGACTAGTCCGCCTCTACCAATCCAGCGATCAGGGTATGTCCTATCGAGATATTCCCGTACACTGTGGCTAAAATGCACAGACGCTCCATCATGTTGAAACCACATGTTTCGTCGTGTAGTTGCTGGAAGGTTAACCAACAGATCCGGCAGCACTCTTTCTGGAAAAGTATGATAGTTATTCCCATCGAGGCGTTCAGGAAGTAGGCAATGGCCAATTAGCATGTCATTGATGATACCAGCCCAAACGTTTATGCTGAAGCGTCGTTGATTTTCATGAGCACGTGTACATCTTGGGTTTTCATGCGCCCACGCGTGCATGTTGTGCAGGTTCAGAACACCGTCCCGTGTAAAAGATGCTAAGTCAGTAAACAAAATCCGCGATGGAAAATCCGTCTGTGCAATCCGTTTTTGCAAACACCAGCGTGCGAATGCAACGCGTTGGGAATAATCATCATCGCACAGTGCCTGTACTCTTTGGATGTGGTAGGGGTGTTGCCTGTCCTCGTGCAGTATGTTCTGAATGATGGAACGAAGTACACCCAAGACGCGTTCCATAGCTCGGAGGCTTGCTCCCGGGGTCAAATTCCCGTAAAACAGCTTCCTCTGCGACAGGTGTGCGTGTAGTGCGTTCTCGACGATGTGGCCACCTATCTGGAAAGCTCCTGCCTCGCGCAATCTGCGAAACAGCTGCCCAAACAAAGCACGACTTGGCTGACATCTGTTTGGGAAGCGCTCAAGGTAGATCCTTCCCGCGGCTCGTCCATTTCCATTCGCAGCACCCTACGCGTAAATCATATCGGCCAATTCTTCATTAGAAAGCCGATTCATCGTTCTCCTGCAGCGTCGTCGCCTGAAATAATCACACTTCCCACTCTCCCATCAGCCTGCGAACATTGCCTCTAGCGGTCACTATTTGCATTTTAGAACACAAGTTCCTATGTAAATCTTGTCTGCCATGGTATGACAGACCAGCACGTTAATTTTGGCAATTACCTTTCGAGACACCCGGTATGCATATATATATATATATATATATATATATATATATATATATATATATATATATATATATATATATATATATATATATATATATATATATTTTCTGAATCATCAAAATTCAAAATTTATCAACGATATTTACTATTTGATTACTATGATTGATTTTCAAAATTTTCAAATGTATTTACATTCATTGAAAAATTATTTTTTGCTATCATATGTTATTTGAAAATTAGTTGATGCAAATTATGCAAAATATAAGCCTCTTATAAACTTAAATTTAATTTTATAAGTAATGTTTTTCTCAAAGTTTTGAGATATAGTTATGTAAGTTCTTATAAAGATTTCATGTCACAAGAAGAATCAATTTTGGATTATTTTTTTGAGAATAATATGTAAAGAAAATTTAATTAAACACCACTAAATATATTACAATTTATCATAAAAGGAAAATAAATAATTAAAAAAATTAATTAATATTGTTTGATTTTATTATAAAAAAATTTAAGAAGTAATAAATGAGATATTTAAAAAATATTTATATTTTTTTGAATAAAATCATTTAAATTAAAATGTATTAACCACCCAATAGACTGTATGCTTTCACAAACGTTTATTAGTATGTATCTTATAATAGATTACAGCTGTTTACAGTTTAGGAAAAGAGAAATACGAACAGTTATATACAATGAAATCTGATGAGAAATATGCTAACATACATGCAACATTATAATGGAAATGTCAACAGAGAAAAACAAAACACATTAATTTTTACTTTGCATAAATTATTTAAAAAATAATCTTTCTGTTAAATGTAAACCTTCAAAATGTATTCAGTAAGTCTTAATTTAGCAAGGTGCATCTTCCTCTAGATAAAAATCAGTAGTTGAACATTTTCCTTAAAAAATGTCATAGCAAACATTTACATAAATTACTTCTTAAACATTTTTCCAGTAAATAGTTGTAATCAAAGAATGACTAGATTCTAAAGTGGAGAGTAAATTAATCTTTAAAAAAATAATAAAAGAATAAAATTTAAAACTTGCATCACAATTAGGAAAACTATGAATTTCACATTAAAATTCAAATATATATTAGAATATTTTTTCAAAGTATTTTATTTTACACCTTTGTTTAGTAAAAATTTTTAAGCTTTTCGGCATTATTCCTTTATTATAATTAAACGAAAATGTTTTGATTATTTATTACTTAATAATGATATAATTATCAATCTCTTTGTAGTATTACTTCTGATTATTTCATTTTCTTTGTCAAAATTGCTCTAATAGTTTATTTAAACAAGCCATTTTATGAAAAAGACATTAATTTTAAATTATAATTTGAAGTATATGCCTTCTTATGTTATAAGAATTGATAAAAATATTTATTGTGTGTTTCATTTGTATTAATATTGCAAGACAAATGGTTAAATTTAGAATATCGTTACGTACTTTTTTGCCAGAGAGCGGTTATTGCTTATTGAATGGTTTTGAATAACTAAATATCTAAATTTCTGTAAAATTTTGCGGTTTGAAAATATATTTAAATCTTGATATTCTCTGCTCAGTGCATAAGTGTAGGCTACTCTTAATTAAATTTATTTTCCTTGGTGCAAACTGAAAACAACAGTTTCCATTGAACACGAGGCTCTACCAGATAATTTAATAAAGCATAAATAGCAATTTAATTATGTTATTTACTATAGGAGAATATAAATTATATTCATTTACAGTTTTCAATAAGTTAAACAGCTATTACCGAGAAAAATGTGTTTCTGCCAGAGAAGAAATTAAAAATTACGTTTAATAATTTAATAAAATAATTCTGATTACATATATAAAAACAAATGGTTGAAAGATGTCGATAATAAATGATAGTTAAACATAAAAAATAATAAAAAAGGAATAAAACATTGTTAAATAACTGCAAGTATACTCTGGAAGATCAAAAAATGAATACAACAATTAATATTTAAAATGAATTTTAAATATAGTAGCCTTAGCAATGTATGCAATATTATAGAAAATATGATTATTTAAAGAGAAACAAAATATGGAATAAAATATGCATACATCAGATTAGATAAGTAATAAAAACAGATATGAAAAACGTGAATAATAATTAGATATTAACTTTGTGGTGCAAGATAAAATTTGTTAACGATAAAGATATATTTAATTCAAAATTATAACTGTTTAATATAAGACAAAGTAAATACATTTATCAGTTATTAAATCACAAATAATATTTTACTACTGTAATGGTTGATATATTTATTTCTATAATATAATAAATGGTAAATGGCACTGATATATATATATATATATATATATATATATATATATATATATATATATATATATATCCATTGTATCTGGTAATCTGGTTCTTATTACGTCATAGGTGCGGAAATGTATAAAGATTATGTAAAAAATTCTATTTTGGCAACCCTAGTATTTACGTCTTTGCATAAACTACAATTTGTAATCTTGGCAACATTTCTTCATCGCCAAAAAAATCCAGAATTTTTAATCATGTACGACATCTGGACCTAATAAATAAAATTCAGCTCTGTGAAATATTACAAATTAAATTTATTGTATAATCAACAATATTCGAAAACCACATATATGTGCAACAATAAAACTACTTAACGAAAAAGTTGATATACAAATTGAGCACATTTAATAGTTATTAAATAATTGGCTTCTTAAAAAATAAGAGCAAAACAGACATTTATAAGATTTTCTTTTAGTGAACATGTAATTTTCTTATAAATATTTCTAAAATGTACAGTCATTTATTTCATCATATTCCTTCCACCTTTCAAGCATATAATATTTACTACGTCTTTTTAAATATAAACAAGTATTTATGTCTTTCTTCCTTTTCTTACTTGTATTTTAGTCTCTCAACCACAATTCCAATAGAATTTAAAATCACTAAAACCATAATGTTTCCTTTTTCATGATTTTTAAGTAATGTTTAATTATTATAGAATATATATTGTATAATATGTAAAATAAATTTATTTTGCTCATATTTCATTATCTATGAAATTTTATGTTTAAAAAGATTTCTTGAAAAGGATTAAGTTTCAACAAAAATAAGAAAAATGTTTGAAAACACAAGAAATATGTTACGTATATATTAAAATAAAAATTTTAAAACCAATATGAAATTGATAAACCATAAAATTGAATAACTAAACTAAATTGCTTAAATTTTATATAATTTATATTTTGACTCAGTAAAATTATTAAATTGATACGCCCATGTGTCATTTTGCCCTTTTACTAATTTATCAAAAAGAAAATCACTCTTTTAATCAAAAGAATTTTTTCTAGATACAAAACTAACACTACGATTAACAATTTAACAAAATTAATACACTTAATTCAATCTTTAACATAAGCACTAGTACATTTAGGAAAAAATAATTAAAAAATCTCACCAAATATTAAAACATATTACATTTGGAAGTTGCCAGTTTAATAATAATGTAAAACATTACTATATATATACTTAAGTAATATATGTCACAGGAAACCACCTGAAATTATACTTTATATGGTATTGTGGATGAATTGTTACATATTTTTACAGCAATTATATATAATTTGGTATTAAACAAGTATTTGAACAGACTATTTTATTGGTAAATGAAAAATAAAATAGTTTCAAAACTAACACTTAATCAATTTATTATTATTAGTCTAATAAAGATAAATTTATATTATGAAATTATAAAACAGAAACTCAAATATATATATCCAAAAGACAGCTGTATATAATAATTTGGTGTGTCCTCAATGTAATATGTATACATATATATATATATATATATATATATATATATATATATATATATATATATATATATATATATATATATATATATATATATATATATATATATATATATATATATATATATATATATATATATATAAAATAATACAAACAAAATTCGACTTAAGCGGATTCTATATACTTTTTTTCCATTTATAAATGAGCAAAAAAATAATTAATTAATGCACCCATATTGATATTTCAATTTTTTTTTTTGAGTAAATCAGTGTTATGAAATGATATCCCACTTTAAATTAGCTTAACTATATCCATTTCCTGTGAGATTTTAAGTTGAATTTTGTTGTTTGACAAAATGAAGAGAAAATATATATTTAAAAATGCGTTATTTAATTTACAATCTTAAAAGAGAATTAAAGTTTATTTTACAACATTAAAATGATTTATTTAATTTTAATTTACAATTATTTTAATATTTTTTAAATAATTTAATATTGGATACAATTATTTTGTTTTTCTTGATAAAAGTTACAAGAACTAATTTGCATCATATTGTAATAAGTAAGTTTAATTAGATTTAAAATCGGATATTATTGTTATTATTATTTTAGTATTTTATTTGAAATGTTCTAAATCGATTCATTTTTTTAAATCAATTTGTGGTAATGATGTAAATATTTGAAATTTCAAGGATAATCATTTACAATTTCAAAATTGTATTTAATTTCTTCGATAATACCTATACGTAACGCAAAATATCATTATATTATTTTCTTCTTAGTGTTTCGTTTTATGGAAATAAAAAATATGTTTTCATTAGTGATATTGTAAATTTATATAATTACTTTCAAGTGGAAGACTTATATATTTGATGACACTATGCTGAACCATTAGTTTTCTTAACAATCATCAACACATTTTGCAAAACACCATTACAACAAAAATTACATGTAAGCATTCTTCAGATCTGAGGTTGTCATGTAGGGCAAGATACATTGATAAATATGAAATTGATGAATAATGTAAAGATTCAAATGGTGACTAAATGATATCCTGAAACACGATATAGACATTTATCATAGTGATAACAACAATTATTAGATATCATATAGTGTTCATTGCAATGACAAATTACCTTTTAATTAAAAGGGATTTTTGATGCCATGATACGTATATAGACATCAATTAACATTCAATGCGCAAGTTGAAGGCTCCAATATTCATGAATTTCTTCATATTTACTCTTTTTTATTTTCAATAATAGTGATCCATACTTCGTACTGTCTCATGCGAACCACCATTTATTTGACGATTTCTCATAAATCATAGTACAGATAAGTTTAAGCACACATATGCAATTAAAATATCACATGCAAAACGTGTTACATTACATGTCATAGAATGTACAATGTGATTTTCTAGTAATTTTAAGAAAGCATTTTTTATAACATAAAAAATGAAAATGTTGAACGTATATGAAAAAATTGTATTATATAAAATATAAATATATATATATAAAATATAAAATATGTTTGAATTATAAGAGGACTCTAAGAGTCTTAAAATTATAAGAATATGTTATTCTAAATTAATATTTAACTTTTGAACAGTAATGCTACATAGTTTTCATAAATTAAGGAAAATAAAAATCAATAAAATAAAATAAGAAAATAAAAAGTATAATTGGTGAATATAATTTTTATTTAAAAAATTTTAATTCATAATAAGTTATCGAGATCATGTTTTTCCAATGCTATTGAAAAAACTCATTTTTCTTACTTTTAATTTTAATAGTGAATAATGACTGTAATAACAGTTAATAAACCATAATCAATCCCATATAGCGCACAATATATCGTGCCATTTTGTTTAGTTTTAAATGGATCCTTAGTAACTCCCGAACTTGGTAACCTTTAGTGACATATATATTTGGGGTTTTAGAAAACATAAGTTCTTTCTAAGTCTTTATCATCTGTTGCCAATTTTCTCCCATTCATCACACTTTCCCGAAGAGGTACTATATTCTTTCTCTGTGGTGCTACTTTGTGTCGTGCTGTATCTGCCATCGAAACTTCGGTATGAGAAAGAAATGCTGTTGATGTCCTGGGAAAGCTTTTGGTTCTGGTATATTTGTGGTTGGGATTTCTTCGGATAACTGCACGCAAGTAACTGTTACGTACAACTGTTTGTACCTGAAATTTCAAACAAAATAATTTTTACAGTACACAATGCAAAATCAAATTGAAAATATATGTAATACTATACAAGAAGACATTGAAAAATCTCCTTTTGCTAAATCACCAAATAAAAACTGAATTATATAATATTAATTTTTATCCATAAGAAAACTTTCGGTTTTAAGTGTACTGACTTCTTAATGGGCTATTCGCTCTGGTTTAATGAAATAAGGGCAATAAAAACACACAAATAGCCAGCTGCGATAATAAACAAACTAAGCAATTCAATACATGTGCGTACATTCTTGAAAAATGATATTCTATTTTAAATTACGAAATAAATTTGCCATATTTTAGCTATTATACATCACAAGTGTGTTCATTTTAGAACTCGTTTGGGACTTTATTGATTACTAATACCCAAACTTCCGGAACGGAAGAGTAACACAAATATATTTATGACACCATAGATAAATTGTTAAAATTACTTTAATTCTTTGTATACTTAATGATATAAAAGTTCTAAAGTCAAATATTTAAGATATCTAACCTATGAAATATTTAAGAAATATATGAAGTTAAGTTTTAAGAAGATTTCCTTTTCAAGGTTTTCTTTTATTTTTATAAACACCATTAATACAAAACATTCTAAGAAATATACTTTGACGCGGATTCCAAGTAAGTGATAAATTATCATACAAAGTTATACATTAATCACATCAGTTATTCTTTTCAAACAGAGAATAATGATAAATTGTTCTTAACAATCTGGTTACGGCACTTTAAATATATACTCGTATTTACTTCTTTGCTTTAAATGCACTTTTCAATTCATTATACAAATGATATCCACAAATATTCTTTTTTAAATAAAAGGCTTAATAGCTTGTCAAAAAGACTTATGTTCTGTAACTATAAGTTCCAAACACTGCATCTTTGGCAAACACAAAATACATTTTAGTATGTTAAAGTTCTATTATAGTTTTGCTATGTTATGCAAATTTAGTTATTAAGGAATCTTTAAAAATAAAAAAAATAATATAAAATCTAATAAATAAAAATTTAATTTACAACTTTGAATAGAAATATTAATTGCCATATTGATTTAAAATTTTGAAATTTTGCAAAATATATCAAATAAATTAATTTCATTGCGGTATCTTTGTATATCATTAATACAATAATTTTGCATTCATGTCGTGAAATTATACGATAAAAGACATCAATGTGTTTTTGAAATACTATTTTATGAATTCTATTTTATATGAAAGAAGCATGTTAGCAGTTGCAGTTTTTTTTTTCTGCAAGAAACTGGAAATATTTTTAAACAGTTTCATAAATTAAATAATAGAATGACCTGTGTAAGACATTTGCATATATTTATGCAAATGACTTATTAATAGTATAAGTCATTTGCGAATATCTTTTCAATACAAGCATTTTTTGGCAATACATGGGAATTCTTAAAATATTTTATAAATATTTTTTTTATAATTTTTGAAATAATTTATTATAATTTTATTAAGATATTCTATTTAGTACTTTAGACAATTTTTATTAGTACTATCATGAATTTAAATATTATAGAGCTCTTACATTAATCTTTGCGGAAATACTTGAATATTTTGTATTAGACTGTATGTTGTCTGAGTAAAAAAGTAATCCAAATGGAACAATTCTAAAATATAAACAATGAAACTAAAACTCGTTTAGGGATAGTTTCTAATGTTTAAGTTTTCATAAATAATTTCTAAACTTATCTTAAAACTATATGAAAATGTCAATAAAAACTAACAAATAGATTATAAAGTATACCTCTGAATTCATGAAGCAGTATAAAAGTCCGACAAAGAATCCCTGTGAAAGAATTATACATTTAGTCTTATACATACATATATACATACACACACACACACACACACACACACACACACACATATATATATATATATATATATATATATATATATATATATATATATATATATATATATATATATATATATATATATATATATAGATATATATACATATATATATATATATATATATATATATATATATATATATATATATATATATATATATATATATATATATATATATATATATATATATATATATATATATATATATATATATATATATATATATATATATATAAGTATTTGGACATTTGTGTGATATAAGAGATAAATAAAATTTATTTGTATTCAATAGTTAATAGAGCCTCTTCGTGGGAGGTCTTAAACCTTTGGGGCATGCTTTCCTCCTCTATTGATTGGATGATGGTGACAGTGATATTTTCTTTCACATGGCTTCAAGAAGATATGTAAGTTCTTTTCACCGATTTTTGATAGTTGCTGAACTTTTTAATTTCAACTCATCCGAAAGGTGATTTGTGGTATTCAAGTCTGGATTCTAGTTTGGCCACTCCATCCGTTCCTCCTTATTGTCAGTATACCAATATATAGTGGATGTCTAATAGATAAATGGTGTTATTATTCTGGAAGTAACAACGATACATTCCGTGAAATTGCATTAGCATAATAATCCCACTGCTGTAGAATAGTAGAATGGGAGGGAATATACAAAGAACTGGGATCAAGTGACTCAGTCGATATCACGAGAAATATACGCAGATCATATCCGTCAAACTTTACTATAGACGTTTGGCATTCTGACAAAAGGCTTTCTCCAGGATACTCTTTGTACAGATCTAATCATCTAATGGATAGGGCTTTAACCTGAACTCATCATTTGAGAAAACCTATTTGCACTTATCTACAGTACAATTTTAACATTTCTTACATCCCCTAATTTAAGCCTTACGGTTTGATTTTGTAATTGAATTCTTATGAACGTGAACATGAACAATTAAACTAATCAAATACCCTTTCTCGTGGAGGATATTAATCGAAACAACTTTCTCTGGTGCTGTTGAAGCTCTTAGGAATAGGTCAATCATCGATGTGATGCGGTTTTCCAAATTTCTATGGACAACAATTGTTTCGTGCGTCTGCAGTTTTGTGCATCTGCAGAGACGAAAACAATTTCGACAACCACCTTCCAGTACGCAGCAGCAGAGGTAGTCTGGTTTATTACGACATATTTTTTATTGCTGGAATGTCGCGAGTTCAAATTCCGACATAACAGAAGTTCCACTGTGTTTGCTAAAGATGTCGGGGTCATTTACATAGGTCGTGGTTGCAATGCTTTGAAAGTGCAAGTATACCCTTGGAGGAGCAGATCAAGTAAGAGGAAGTCGGCTTCTAAATTAAGAATACTCTCTCTCAGCTGCTTCCACTAATTAGTTGATTCAAACTGAAAGCTAGGAACAGAGAAGTATGCTGGAGAAACAACAATTACCATGCACCTTCATTTAATCACTTTAATCACAAAAACCAAATTTGATTTTGAAATGGTAACTTACTTTGATATTTAATTTAAGGATTGCTTAGTTTTATGATTTTAAACAATTGTGACTTTTTCGAAGAAACACAATTGCTTATTTCGTAGAATCTCGCAGGTGATTAATTCATTGTTATACTAAGCACATATTTTTTATGATTATATAAGCATGATAAGATGATAGGAAATATATAATGATAGAAAATTAAATTTATTAGCTAATGAAAAATTTAAAACATTAAGCGAATGCTTAAAAAAAACTTGAAATCATAAGAATTTGCATTTATAATATATAATTTTACAGTTTTTTTCTCTTTATCAAAAGGATAGCAATAGGAAGTAATTAAAAGATTTAAAAATTGATGTCACGTGGATTTCTAGAAAATCAAAACTATTTATTTAAGCCTGATTTTATTCTTATGAAACTTTTATATTTTTGAAACATAAATCCAATATTTATCTAAAAAATTTATCTTGTTTATAAAGCAGTAAAGGATTTCAATAAAAGACGAATTTTTTTGCGAAGAGGCGAAGTTTTATCTTGTTATCAGAATTTTTTTATGAGTACGGGACAGAAAAACCAATAAAATCAGTTGCAATCTGAATTAACAATATGAATTGTTTTATTTAGTTTAAAACATAAATTTGTATTATTGAAATTTTAAATGGTAAAGCAATGATAAATAAGTATAATAATGTCGATGTTATTCATCAAATAAAATAATATTACAATCAATTATTCTGAATTTAAATTCATGAAATATTTCATTATTTCTCCATATTATATGAAATATATTTCTTATAACTAAGATTACTTAGTTCTTAAAGGCTTTTATTCCATATGTTTCGATTTTGGAATGAAAAGCTTGTCATCATAAGAAACGTGCATAATTTCTGAACCTCACGAGTTACAAATGAAAAATTATGTACTCACAAATTGTTTGAAATATTATAAACTACATGTAATTGAGTTTATTTCGAGGAGATCAATTTATATGAAAATGATATGAAGCTTTTATTTTCTTCATTAAGAATAAAGACTTTAAACAGTATTATATAAAATGAAGCCTTAAAATATTCATGATCTTACAAAATTAATCTTGAGCTACATTCAAGAAGTTTCTTTTAAAGAACAAATGTTATAAATGTAGATAAATTATTTGTGGCTAAACTTCTCAGTAGCTTTCAGGCAGCAAATTACTGTATCGAATATATTATTGTACACATTTAGAGCAACATTTCTAATAAAATTTCTTTTCCATAACCTCTATACATATCATTCATAAACACTTTTAGTTATGTCTAGTTATGAAACCTGATACGTGGAAAAAGTTGGTATAAGGATTTGAACTATATTTTTTGGATTATTGTTCGCAAACATTCTGAATATGAGATTTTCAATTAAAAATAAAAATTTTTGAGAATGAATCATAATTTTACTTGATAATTATATTTAAAATAAGAGCAAAACTAAATGTATGTTATCTGGCACGAATTATTGGAAAATACTTTGACAATGTAACTCCCCAGGCATTACAAGCAATTCACAAGCGTTATCACATCATGTAACCATTGATAGGGATTGTTATAGCACGTAGACAGCTCATCTGATCACGTATAAAAACAATTTTTCTTATAATATATTTCTGAAAATACATTTACATCAATTGCTCTCATTTGTGTTAAGTAGAAACAAATATCGAAATAGACCAACAGCATTTTGATATATAATTACATGTCACTGACAGACGTGGCAAACGTGTTAGAAGAATATGTGATTATTCTTGTGACTATAGTTCCCCAAAATATAATTTATTTATAATTACTGTTAGATAATCTATTTAGATGCTTTTATTGAGATAAATTATATTTTAGTATTTGATTACTTTTTGAAACCACAACGATTCGAATATTAGTCTTATGTCATTTCTATGATATCATTAAGTTACAGTATAATTGTGTTAAATATAATGAATTATGTCATCTTTAAAAAGTATAAGCATGATTTTTTGCCTCATCATGAACTAAAAACAAAAGAACTTATTTTGGTGAAGGTCCCTCGTTTTATTGTTAATCAACTGATTATGGGTATTGCTTTTTTAATTGGTGCTTGCTCCCCCGTGGATTCAATTCCTGGGACTTTTTTTGGGTTTCCTGTCTCGCAGCACGTGAATATAGCCAATATATATGAAATTGGTTTTTCTGTAGTTAGGTTGTTCTTTACTTGGTACGTAAAGGAAATATATGTATATATATACGTACGTCATATTCCGGCTGCTACAGTATACCACGGTTTGTAGTAGGCAGAAGTGCCACGCACCCTTGGGGTGGGTCATGACGTCACGTGACTTCCAGTTAGTTTGTGTAAAAGTACAAGGCTTTATTTCAATTTTAAGTTTGTTTTAAATAACATTAACATAGAAATTTAATATTGAATTTATACTATGTAATGACGAAAAGTAATGTATAAAAAATTATATAGAGATAAATAAATATGCTGCACATAATTTTAGCTTTTTTACAGGGCATTTTTACAGGACAAATGAGAAATTTTAATGAATACCTGGGATGACTGTAATATGGCGTTTGTAATCATGTAAGCTTCTTCAAACATAGCGTCATCTTTTGGATTGATACAGAACATCAGATGAGTCAGGCCCAACAAAGGAAATAACAAAGCTGTAGCCTTCACTGCTTTCCTGCATGCAACCAATGTCATTAATAATTTAGGAGGAAATAGTTTATTTAAGTATCGTTGTATTAGAGAAAGAGAGACAATATTCTATATTATCCCTTAATTAAAATTATCAATCATATTATAAAATGCTCGAAATATTCATGTAATATTTAATTAATTACTGTCATTAAAATTATCTGCTTAAGAGAATTTTATGTTGTTTTGTTATTTCTTTAAAGAAAATGTATGGAAACGGTTTCATTTTAGAGATAAGATAATCATATAATCATATAGTAATATACATAAATAAAGTTTTATAAATTTCAGATTAGAAACTCTTGATAAAGAAGAAATGTGAGGAATATTCTATAATAATACATTTATCTTACTTTACAATTATTTGAAATTCGTCTTATAATTAACCAATTCATAAATGCATCATTTAAAAAAATTTAAATTTACCAACTAATAAATGTATCAATACATTTCTTTTATTAAACATTTAAAACATTTAAACATTAAACACAAAAATGTATATTGGTTTTAAACTAAAAGCTAGAAAAATATGTAAGTTTTAAATAATGAAATAGTAAAAGGAAAGTAATATTATAAGGTAAACAAGAAAATTCCTGCAGCTTTTGCGTTGCCACTGAATGAGTAAGTAAACAAATTTGAGTATGACGTAGTTGAGACATTGGTCACTAGAGATTAAGAATGTCAGTCGTTATAAAAGCAGGTCCAACGTGACATCTATGAATCGTAACTCATACAGAAGAGAAGAAAAATAAAAGTGTCGAAGGAGCTCATTCGCTGTGATTTGCTTTATGACTTCAAATAATGCTGGAAATGAAAGTACAGAAAGGCAAAGATCTTACTGATTCATAACCGGAGCTAATTGTCCTTTGCAATTTGCCCGATAGCTATTTTTCCACCATTCATGTATTCTTGGTATACGCTTGACACTATGGACCTTTAAAATCCTAGATGCCTGACGATTTTGGAAATTAAATGGCCCATGCGTCGCGCACCAACGATTTGTCCGCGATCGAAAGCATCCAAATAAAGCAGTTTCAACAACTAAATCCGAACAACTACTCGCTATATATGTAGTTACCACAGCGTCCTCACTTGCGCTTAAATGATGCGCAGCGCTGCACAATTTGCATATAGCTTTTGCTATCCCTAATTCAGTGGTACTTCAGTGTATCACTTATATGATACATGTGAAGTAGTACTTTTAAAGTGAAAAAAAGTTCTTGACAAGGTAAAAATAACATTTACAATGCATGTACAAATCATATACTAAACTGTTGCCCTATATATAATTCAAAATATTAAAACATTAAAAACTTAGATTTATTGATTGTAGCGTAATTTAAAGTTTATACCAATAATGAAATATTAATAAAAATAATTTTGGATATATAAGATAGAAACATTAGAAGATTAATTATTTACCAATTAATGCGTAATGGATCACGAGCAGTGTAAGCTACGGCCGATACCCGCTTACTGGCTCTAATATCATTTGACCTGAAAAGATGACTTTAGATTAAATATAGAGAAAAATAAAAACTTAAATGTGAGTTTAAAGTTTGAAAAAAATCTGTATGTAAGTTACGTAATTATTAAAAAATAGAAAAAATGACAGATATAATTTTAATTCTTTCTGATTCACGTTAATCTTTGGATTTGTGTGCAGTGGATATACTTTTATTTTGGAAAATGTCATAATAAATTTAAAAATAATGTTGCTTTACAAAAAAATAATAATAACAAATAAGACTTAAATCTTTCTACCTCCTATAGATAAGTAAATGTTAACAGTCTTATGTTTGCACTTATATCGAAAATATTTTTTGACTTACATGCTTGACACGAAATTAGTGTTTCAGTTGATTAAATTAAAAATATTGCAGCTATTGTAAAAAAATAGTTGAATTTCAATCAATTCCAAATTTATTCAAAGTAAAAAATACTCAAAATAAAAAAAAAACGAAATTAAATTAAATTCATAACTAAGCAAATACACAAAGCTTAAGAGTTTTATTTATTTTTTATTTCTATTCCATCATTTTTTTAAAGATACAAATAACTATTAAAATAAATTTGTTCATTCAGTGTACAGATACTCTGTAATACGTATGTAAATGATTCGGTAAAACGTTTTACAACAAACTGGGTTTTAATTATTGCATTATTATACATTATCATAAATATAATAATTTTTATGTACAAATTAAAGTAAATTCTGTCAACAGCATAGTATTTGTGTGTATCAAGTTGTTATATTACAACAGTTTTCAAAATGTAAAGCTTAGTTCCTGTAAAGTTGAGAAAAACATTCATATTACTGTCAAAAAATAGCTGTGATCAAAAATCAAAATGAAAAAAATAATATTCAGCACTGATTGAATTTAATAGAATTCTAAAATTTTAATCGTTTTTTTATAAAGCTGTTTTTCAAAAATTGTTTCTTTTTTCGTGTTTCTGACACTTAAAATAATCAGCAAACAAAATTTTATAAGCAATAATGGTATACATTCCGATGCCTTTGTTTCCATAAAACTTCAAAACATAACATGTAAAAAACAGCAGAATATGATGTTTAGATATTTAAAACATCAAAAGAAATAATTGTGAAATATACTTTGGAAAACACAATATAAAATAATTGAAAAGTTCACTATCCAACAAAAATTTATGCATGTGTGAATCCACGATACCAGAAGACATGTTTATTTATTTGAACCTACATCATAAATTCTGAATGATCTAGAATTCAGTTGGGTGAGGAATTAAGTAGACAACAAAATGTTCGCTGAAGGTGTACTGATATTTCCAAAGCACTGTTAATTTTAAATATTAACGATTCGATATTTCTCTTTGATAATTTTAGTCGTTTCAATTCAAAAATATATCGCCTAGCAAAAATTGGGAAATTTTAATTTTTTTAACGTTTCATAATTTTTAAATGTGTGTATAAGATGTTTTTAATGTGTGTATAATGTGTGTATCAGTTGAAATGTTCTGCAGTATTTCCAAAAGAAAGTAAAACCTGAACAGCTTTATGTTTTACAACATAAAATGATTGAAAAAGTGTTTTGGTTGATAAGATTATGCAAGATGGTATTGTTCCAAATTTGAAAAAATCTTTTGGAAGCCAGATTTACCGTAATAATTAGTTTTAAATTGTAAATTTGAATATAGTTTTCAAAAAAATGTTCGTAGTAAATAAAATAGACTGTAAAGTAAATGAACCCTACATACATAAATTCATATTCTCTAACATTATAATCATTTTACAGAGATTCATTTATTATTTTAAACAAAAATTAGAATTTTGATAACGCATATATTTTATTACATTTTTTCACCTGCTGATACTACAATCAATGAAAAAGATTATTATCAATATTTGAAGTTCAAAGTACTTTTAAATATATTTTTACTTTATGTCATTTAAATATTAATTTATTACTTGTGCTGCAAAAAATTAGAAAAAAATATAAATGTATAAATTATGGTTTAATTTGCTAAATTTAACATATTTTGTCTATAATAATTACTATATTTTTTATCCATTAATATACTATTAAATAATAATTTAAATTACCTTCAGATATTTTATTATAGAAATTCCTTATACTATTATCTCACTTTTCTTTTCATATATTTTAAGAGCTTTTATGAAAATAAAAAAATTTCAAAATATAGCTAGATGTAGAAATAATAATTACAAAACAGTTTTCAAAAACTTTATGAAAAGAATTCTGAAACATCAATAAACTCTCATTACTCTAACTTTGAGAAACATGATAATATTTTAAGTAATCATACGCAAGAATAAATTATATATTCTAATTTACGTTCTCACTCACACAAGAGAATACGATATCGATTATTAAATAAATTATTTCGCGGGAGCAAATACGATTTGATTAATTAACTTAAAATATTTGTTGGAATGGAAATGATAAGAACACATTTACTACAGACTGATTTGAAAGCATGTAAACTAACAATGTGTTGCTGCAAGTGAATTAAAATTTCTATTATGGAAGATATTAAATTTTGCACTAAAGTTTGATTTATGATTAATATACAATCAAACATCCACAAATAATATAATTTCTCCATTTGTTTATCCCTAAATTATTTATTCTATTTTGTAGTTAGAATAGTTAATGGCTTAATTTGTAACAAATTACATTTCTAAATGTCTCTATATATTTCAAGCTTTTTTTATTCATATATTTTAATTAAATGAAATTATTTTAATTAAATGAAATTTTCTTCTCTTTTCTATTGATTTCGTTATAAAAGAAGGAAAAAGATAAGAAGTTAATGGAAAAGATAAGAAATTATTACCAAAGCATTACTACTAAAGTACTTTAAATCATTGAAAAACTAAAAAGTAACTGGAAATTACATTTGAATTTTCTCTTTAATTTTATAACAGTATTATGTACATCTGATTAAAACTTGTTTTTTTATATTTGAATAGGTTTCATTTCACGAATTTCTTTCTCTTCTTATCACATTCTTTTGTTCATTTAATATCTTCTATCAGTTTCATTCAAGATAGGAAAACACAATCAATATTTGTGTCTTCCCAAAATTTATATACATATAAAGAATTTTTTTTCTTATATATAATGAAAATATAGTTTGCAATCAATATTGCAGAAACTACTAAATTATTAACTATATTACAATAATTATTAAAGTAAGAAATAGTACCTAGAAGGATATATGGGAAAAGATAAATAAAAAAATGTTCAGGAGGATTAATATTAAGCGTTTTAAATATTTTTAAGAAACTTTTATTTATATTAAAACAATATCAAAATGCGTAAATCAGAAATTATTTCTTTTTTTCTAAAAAATATTTTCTGATATGCATATTTTAGAAATAGGAAAATAAAAACCCTCAGAATTTAAATTCGATAATGCTCAATCAAATTTGTGAAATTATCATAAATTTGATGACTACTATGTTAATTCACGGATATTTAAAACAGCACTTTTTGTCGAACTCTAAAATATCACGCTCTACTCTAAGAAGAGCCTTGTACTGTTTTCAGGAATTTGTGAATCAAACAAAACAAAAAATAAAGGATAACAAAAGATAAAGGATAACAAGCCACTATAACATGTTTCATTAATCTAACATCATTAGAAGATGCCTTAATAGCATATTGAGTGATTATATTTTACTCAGGAAATGTTTTGGATCTTTAGTTTGGAGTTGAATCTGCATTAAATTCATCGTTACAAGAAAAGGGAGATCTCCCGAATCATAATGAAAAAATGATACAAATCTAAATAACACATTTTCATTGATCTACAAAAAAAGTGATCTTATTTTCCTCTTTTTAGGAAAAGCACATTACTAAATAAAAGATTGAAAAAAGTAGAACATTATACAGCAAAATTCGAAAAAATAAATCTATTAACATGTTGCAATTTTCTTAAACTCATTAACGGATTTCGTAATAAAACTTCAAGTG
Organism: Latrodectus hesperus; assembly: GCA_037975125.1. NCBI lineage: Eukaryota > Metazoa > Arthropoda > Arachnida > Araneae > Theridiidae > Latrodectus > Latrodectus hesperus. The sequence continues at coordinate 55,358,500 of CM075861.1, forward strand.
AATGTATTTTATTTTTGGAAAACAACATATACTAAAATTGAGGTAAAAAGAATGTTTTAATAAAGCAAAGTTTAAAAAACATACTATTCAAAATCATGTTAACATTTTCTAATGTCCTAAAATTACTTTCAAGTAATTACTTAAAGCTTATCTGAAGTCACATAATAAAATTTATATGCAGTTCATAGAGTAATCCTATACTTATCGTAAAATTACTTCATAAAAATTGTGGAACTGATAATCGAAAATTCCATAATCAAAGAGTTTCGTTGATGAAGTGCCCTTCAGAACATATTGATATAAATCCTTTTAAACAGCAATTTCTGTAAGAATTACCACATCAGCATAGCTATAACTTAGTTATTTGAAAACATAACACCTTTTTATTAAAAAATTTGCTGAAATTACTAGTTGAAATTTAAAGCTTAGAAAAAACCTAATTTTATCAATTATAAGTTTCAATTGTTATTAATATGAAATACTATTTCATTCAGTAAAGCTTGTCTTTGAAAAATTATTTGTAGAATTCAAACTCTCTTATGAAGACGATATAAATAAAGTGTTTCAAATTAATACTTGGCTTTGCAATCAACGTCTCAATTCTCAAAATTTGGAGGAGCATTTAATCCTGAAAATAATTCAAACCAAAATGAACTCAAATAATTATGCAGATATCTTTATCAAGATTTTTACTGTTTAGAGAATTTTTTATATTACTAATGAACATCACTTCATGGTAATGTGGTAAAAGGAAATTAAGACAGTTAATAACTAAGTTGTTCTTTGACAAAATAGTAAAACTTCTAATTCTTCTTATAATATATATATATATATATATATATATATATATATATATATATATATATATATATATATATATATATATATATATATATATATATATATAATGTCATGTAAAACCTAAGAAAAACTTCATCAAAATTTAACTCTTATTTAGACATAAAATTTAAATCAAATGAAGTATTTGGAAATTTCATAAAATGCACTGCTATTAGTAAAGATAATGGTAATATGGGCTTGCATAGTTTAAGAATATCAAATGTCATGCTTAATTTATGATATCTATAAATAATAGTAACTGTTTAAAAATTTATCGTTTTACAAATAAGCCTTATGAAAGCCCCTGATGTTAACCTGTAAAAGATCTTGGCTAAAGTCTCTAAGGATAATTATGAATATATATTATAACAAGCATATATTTTATCAAATGATATAATTATCAAACCTCATTACTCCTTCCTCAACGCTAATGTATATTTATTCTTGAAAGCATGAAACTAAAATACTAAGATAACAAATCAGCACCAGCCACTATAAAATTTTTTTGTATTTCAAATGTTGACGTTTCGCTGTGTACTAATGAATTTAAGTTTAATATTTATTCTAAGCCCTTTAATCTCTTTTCTTTAGATGTGTGTTCAAATTCAATAAGTTAAAAATTTGTTCTGATAATAAGTAATTTCTGAAATGGGTACACTATTATTCAGCCATCTATTAAAATAAAGCTGAAGGAATCATTACTTATTCCATAACCTCAAAATAATATGTTTGTGTGATTCTGACCAATGTTGAATTTGTATTTCTTTTGATTTTTTAACTGTGAGTTTCTACAATCCTGTCACTATTGTGTAATTGTTTTCCATGAAAGTATTTTTCAGAAACATTATACTTTAGATGATAACATATTTTTGAGTTGCTTAACTTTCTCATTTGACACTCTTGGACAGTTAATTTATTCATATCGTAATTTAAATCTTAGTTATTTAAGTGATTTGAATAACTGTTGCATAAATGTTTGCTACTGAAAAAATTAACATTTGTGGAAGGATATTCTATTGAAGTAATAATGCAAATAGTTTTTATGTTTAAATATAAAAACCAATTTTTTATTTAAAATTTAAAAAAAAGAAAAACTAAGTTTCCTACTTCATGTTTCTGCTATCCACTGATGAACTCCGGTTCAATTTTGTAATTAATATGCGGACAATGTTAACCATAAAAACACTGTTTACCTGAAAGCGAAAAAAATATTTTAAATTTAAAATTATATTTTTATGTTACTATAGTAGAAATTACATTGTAAGTCACAATCTTCCCTAGTATTTTTAGAAATAAAAAAGAAAGCTCTCAAACTTACCAGCAAAAATATAATCATGGGCCCTGTCAAGATCCACACATATTTCGATTCCCCATAACCTTTCCAGCAAGGAGTGTGTAGTTCACAAGTCATAATAAATGCCCATGTGCTCACAAAAACAAATGGAAGTCCTAAGAGAAAACAAGAAAAAAATCGAACGCCGATGATTTTCTTCAATTATACATAATGAACATAAAAATGGACAGCAATGTTTGCTTTAAAATTCAATTTAAACGTTTAAAATTAAACTACACAATATTAACATTGCAACTTTCATTTTACTTTGCTAATATATATTAACTTAACTCTTTCAATGTAAGCAATACAGTACGCAACTATAATTTATAAGAACAGGTATAATTTTATATTTAACCTATGTACTAACTCTAAGCCTTTGCCTTCTTTTAGTAAAACCATGCGAGTTTATTGATAACTTCTCAACTAATAAAAAAAGAGTTTCAGAGCTTTTACAAAATTCTCTCTAAATAATTTAGTAAGATTGTGAACATTTATTTAATTTCAATTTTGATTTAACACACGATTTGATATTTATTAGCTTCCGCATATAATGTATTGGTATGAATAGTACAATTATTAATATCATGGAAATTATTCCCTTAAAGAGAGTCATTAAATGCCCACAGATCATGTGTTTTTATATTATTATAACTATCAATGCAATATATATTTAAAGATGAAGTGCATTCTAATTTGTTAATGATTAGGGAGGCCATTATTATAAAGACTTTACAAAGGACTTATTGTGTAGCCCAACATAGGTGATTTTTTTAGGTAAAATTAATAAGTTGCTGATATTGCATATTAAGGTTAGTTGAATGAATTCTTTGTCAGATTTAAAAAAAAAAAAAAAAAAAAAAAAAAAAAAGCAAGGGATTTTTTTATGACTGGTATTTTTTTAAATGTCAATGAACAATTTTCCTGAAAACATTGATTAAAGTCTTTTTCGAAATCATCATATAATTAAAAATTTAAATAAATAAATAATAATTTTGGCTCACATTTTGAGATTTAAACATCTAAAATAAAAATTTTCGTTAGCATTGACAAATTTTACGCGTATTTGAAAGGCAAGTATAAAACAAAAATCAAATGCATTTAATTATTAAAACGTAAATTTTATTTAAAAAATTTTTACATCAATATTAATAGATTTATTTCGTTTTTTATAATACATTTTTATCAAAATGCAAGAAAGTTTCTTTATTATTTTAACATTTGATTTAGAGAAGTTCTCGATTCAACACAAATAACACAAAATATCGCAGATAATATGCAATTATTTCTAATATATATTATTTCTTAGAATAAATTACTAATTTTCAAAAAGCTGCAATCTGTTTCAGTCTACTTAGTGATATAATTGAGATAATAACGTTACAATCTCAAAAATAAAAGAAAATACAAGAACGTTTTGGTTTAAAAGTTGAAAAATAAAAAAGGTGTAATTATTATTAATTCATTGCTCTTTAATATAAGAAGGATTACTGTACACAGGGTTCATTCATACGTGACTACTCAAATATAACGTCACGTAATATGTCAAAAAGAAGAATCTTCGTTTTTAGCGACAGCATTTATGAATCGCATAATGTTTGTAGGGATAATTAATTATTCATTTTTCCTTTTTTGTATTCGTTAAAATTTATTGTAAATGCAATTGATTTATAAAATTTTAACGTGTTTAATTTTTAAAAATAATCTTTTTGGAAAATCTAGTTACAGTACATATTTTAGTTACAGTTTTGTCTGTTCATTAGAAATGTTTTATTATCATTAATTTATACATTTACTATCATAAATTTAGGCAAGAATATTTTTTTAGTAATTTAACGAGATATCATTTGAAAGGCATGAGATGCAAATATGGGAGACAGCTGTTTGCACTTGAAAAGCGTAGTTAGGGAAGTAAAAGGGGATGAAAGCATAATTGTCAGAAATGAATTAAATGCGTACAACATGGGATTAGATAAAAAAAAATATTGCTTTTATATTGTTACACACAATTGCTTGCCCAAAAGAAAAATTACAAAAGTGGTTTCCTTATTATAGGATATGTCCATAATAAGGAAATATATTTTTTCAATATCTTCCATCAATATATTTTTTTTCGCATCTTCTCTCCAAACTCAGAAACACATTGTCCAACGGTTTTTGATTGGAATGTCCGTTCATCAATCAACATATACTTCAGTGGTTGGGTATTCTCTAAAGGCATACCAATTAGTGTCATCTCAAATCATTCTACATATACTCAATGGGTTTTAAATCGCGGGAGATAGCTGGCCAATACAATCGAGAGATATCTATCTACAACCTGTTGAACAGCAAGAGTGCAGTTTAACATTGCTTTTTTATCCACAAAAATGAAGCCTGCTGTAATAACATTTCGTAACATACAGTCAGGGAGGGGAGAATAAAAATTTACAATAATGATGTCTGTTTATAATTTACATCATGATTTACAATAATGATGTTTATACAGCCTCTCTCGAAAACATGGAGTTTGGACCACCAGTTCATCAAAATGCTTTTTCAAATTACAATTCCATGTGTGCCATAAGGCTCTATTTACGTAATTTTACTGATATGAAACCATGTTTTGTCCTTCATACAAATCAATTGCCACTGAGATTCGCTTGTGCCATTGAAACGATCCTATCTGTAAAGAGGGTCATTGATTAATGATACCCTTCATTGATGAGATGCGTCCTTTTTGTGTTCTTTGTGCACCTCTTTAAACGGTTGCACTGATGGCCTATTTTCAATAGGATGCATTATACATGACAGCAAGGGGAATATACCACTTTTGTGAAAACATCTCAAATTGCTACAACAGTCACATATTGCTGTACTTATTTTCTGCAGAATGGCATTTGTTGAATGGAATGGTTTCGGGCTGCAGGATGATATATCTGTTATCCATTGCAATGGTTTTCCTAGAGTTGCAATTACAAACTTTTCTATGTATGTTTTCGCGCATATAAGAAGTCTTATGGTTTGGAAGGCTTTTTATATGCACGGAAGCATACACTTGTTGATTTCGAACTCTTTATCTATCCAGTAATACTATGCCTTTTTCGCAGATTTTCAATCATTCTTACACGTGTGAAGTCGTTAAGGTAAGTTTTCCTGATGTATTTTCATGAATGATCATGCACTTGAAGCGAATGTCTTTAATTAGACCTCCCTCCTTACTTTAACTGTAATCTTGTGTTGAAGCCACAGGTCTCATTCCGAAATTTACTTTGTTGCTTAAATTTTGAGCATTAAAGTATGCTGCTACACATCAAAGATGTATTTCTAGATGATCTATATTATTCTTTAAACGTTATAAAAATGAAAGAATTGGAATAAAATTCCTTTTTGCTAGGCTAATAAAGTCTACTCTATGCTAAAAAGTTTACTATGCTATGCAGTATTACTTAATGCAAATCTATGAAAGTTAACTCACATAATAAAAAAAGTACGCAAATCTATGAAAGATTTGTGAACTTATTATTATGTTAATTTATAAAAGTTTAACTTCTCATTCAATCCAATTAGTTAAATAACAATTTATAGTTGCAATACGAATGAATGCCCAAGTCTTTGATTTAAATAAGTCTTAAATGTTTTTGTTAGTTTAAATATGTTTCAGACAGTAATGGGGAAATTTTAAATTCTTTTCTTTAATGAAAACAATTATGAGAACTAGTAACTTTTGAGTGTATTTGAAAAACTTTATTATTTTAAGTATTGTTTACTTGTATTAAATGTGCTCCTCTATATATAGTTTATTTAATTAACTTTGCAAAATACATGTCTTATTCAATCTGACATGCAAAATAATTTTGTATTATATTTAATTGGTCAACTGTGTTTTTCAAGCTTCAGTGAATTTGAATTGGATTTTATGTTCTATAGAATCTCAAATATAAACTATAAAAATTTAAAAAAATATTGTTTAAATTGTCATTCAAGCATTTTATATTCTGAAACATAGTATTATAAAAATTAAGACTCAAAAGCATACACCGGATAATAAATAACCCTTAGCTCACTCGTTAAGGGGTAATTATGATGTATTGACCTAAATAAGACGTATTTAAATTTACATTCGAGCCAGTTCTAAGTTAAATTTAGATTCATGTATTTTAGAAGAGATTTGAAGTTAGAAGTATTTCGAGATTATATAAGAAGTTTTATACTTGAAATTTTTATTGATCATTTTTGTCTTGACTTCCAAATTCACATTTATTAAAGAAAATATTCACAATACTTAAACAATAAACTCCTTTTTAAAACTTATAAATTAGTAAATATATTTTAAAAAATGCGTTCAACATTTTTTTGTACTTGCTATTTTTTAAAATTGATTCATTGTTCCACATCTTCTTTTATTAAACATACTTTTTCTTTTCAGAAAAAAAAACAAATAAATTATGGATAAATCTAGTAATCTTGAAAGATATAAAAGCAGTATTTTTAAAGATTTTTCAGTAATTTTGCTTTTTTTGTTCTTCTGGTGATTTTTTTTCAATTTTGTGACAAACACAACAAAGCAATTCAAAGACAGATTTCGATATAGCCCCCTCGTTTTCTTTCTATTTATTGTCCATGTAGTTTAAAGAAAACATTGATTTCCTTTTTCCATTAAAAAGTGCAGCTTGATGATTTTGAAGAGGTCAATTTAAAAAGGCGAAATACCCTATAAGCGTTGAAAATTTAATCTCTGATTTCAGGTGCTTCTTCAGTTATATTTAGTAAGAGGAAATACTGCCAGATGCTATAAAAATTGTTATTTCTATCTAACCTAAAAGTCATATGCATATTTTCCATTTAATGGTCCTTATTTTTTTGATGTCAAAGATAAGAAATTGTAATCTCTTATATTAATAAAAAATTGTTTCCTTCTAATTGTCATATTGTAAGTATATATATCTATATATAGATATATATACATACAATATGACAATATATATATAATATATGTATACATGTAAAGCATGACTATCATAGTATCATAAGCATTAATAGAAAAATACAAGAATAGATATAAAACTCATATGCTTAGAAATACATTCAGCGCAAAGCAGTTTAAATAGAATAACAAAAATATAATTAATAGTAAATTTTTATAAAATTAATCAAATATCAAATGGAGAATAATAATCAAATACTAAATGGAAAATAATAAATTGAAAATACAAAATATAAAAAAAGAGATGGAATATGTGTGTTCAATATGTAGTTTAAAATTTTTACAGAAACAGAATAAAAGGAAAGTGGAATTAAGTACCAACATGACCAGCTAATTCAGGGGATGTATATATATATATATATATATATATATATATATATATATATATATATATATATATATATATATATATATATATATATATATATATATATATATATATATATATATATATGTGTGTGTGTGTGTGTGTGTGTGTGTGTGTGTGTGTGTGTGTGTGTGTGTGATATATATATATATATATATATATATATATATATATATATATATATATATATATATATATATATATATATATATTTATGTATAGTTAATTTTTATAAAATTTATAAAAGACCAAATGGAGATTAATTATAAATTTATAAATTTAGTCACAAGAAATGGCTGATGCCGAAAAGCCATACTCTGTGCACATGTGGTCAATACCCCCTGAAGAAACTGGCCATGTTGGTACTTCGTTCCATTTTCCTTAATTCTATTTTCTTTGATATTTCAAACTACCTATTGATCATTTTCCCATTTGTTTACTATATTTCGTATTGTCAATGTATTTTCAATGCTTTATTCTCCATAATGCATTGAAAATGTATTCGTATTTGATTGCATATGGTATTTGATTATTATTCTCCTTTTGGTTTTTGACTAATTTTATAAATTTATGGTTATTCTTTCAATTGGCTTTTGATTCATTTTAAAAAAATTACAATAAATTATATTTTATAAGTAATTCTATTTATGCTGCTTTTGCTCTGAATGTATTGCTAAACATAAGAATTATATCTATTTTTGTATTTATTAATTTTTATATCTATTCTTGTGATTTTTCAATTTTAAATAAATTCTTTTATCTTTCAATTTTTTGCCTATGATACTTCAAATCATGCTTTATGTATGTATGTATATATATATATATATATATATATATATATATATATATATATATATATATATATATATATATATATATATATATATATATATATATATATATATATATATATATATATATATATATATATGATATAGATATATATATATATATATATATATATACACACTACTGGCCATTAAAATTGCTACACCAGGAAAGCGGCACACTACACACGTGAAATTTGCATGGCTGGTTGAACTTGATGTGACATGCAAATGATTAGATTTTCAGCGCATTCATGCAAAGCAGGCGACAGTTATGACATCTACAATGTGTATAAAACCAGAGATTTGACAGCAGTTTTCTCATACTCAATTTCCGTTTCAACGTTGTTTTCGGCAAAGAAAGTTGTTGTAATGCATTGTGTAAGAAGAAGAAATTCCTATCAACACGTGTCTGACTTTGATCGAGGAAGGATTATAGCCTACCAGGATTGCGGTTTATCGTACCGCAATATTGCTGCTCGCGTCGGTCGAGACCCCATGACTGTTAGCAGAATATGGAATCAATGGGTTCTGGACAATCATACGGAACGTCATGCAGGATCTCAGCGACCCCAATCACTAACAGCAGAGAAGATAGACATCTTATCCGCATGGTCACAAGGGATTGTACAGCCACGTCACGAACCCTGAGTCTAGAAATGGAGTCATTTGCAAGGCAACAAGTTTCTGCTCGAACAGTTCGACGACATTTGCAACAGCATGGATTGTGTGCACGGCGACCATGGCTTCGGCTACCATTGATGCTGCATCACAGACAGGAGCGCCTTCAATGGTGTGATCAGCAACGAACCCGGATGCGAGAATGGCATCACGTCATCTTTACAGATGAATCTCGGTTCTGTATACAGGAGCATGTTGGCCGCATACGTGTTTGGAGGCATCGTGGTGAACGCGCATTGCCAGCTTGCATTGGACATCGCCATACTGGTCCATCTGCTGGAGTGATGGTATGGGGTGTCATTGGATACACGTCTCGATCACCTCTTGTTCGTTTTACAGGCACTTTGAACATCAACCGTTACATTTCCGATGTGTTAAGGCCCGTGGCTCTGCCCTATCTACGAGGCCTAACTAATGCTTTGTTTCAACAGGATAATGCACGCCCGCATATTGCCCTTACTGTTCTAAACTTCCTTGTTACAGAACAGGTTCGACTGTTACCCAGGCCAGCACGTTCTCCTGATCTGTCACCAATTGAGAACGTTTGGTGGTCAATGGTTGCCGAGCGATTGGCACGCCATCACTCACCATCCACTATTGTCGATGAACTGTGGCATAGTGTTGAAGCTGCATGGACTGAGATCCCCGTACATGCCATACAATCTCTGTTTGACTCCATGCCTAGTGTGATAAATGCTGTTATTGCAGCCAGAGGTGGCTGCTCTGGGTACTGATTTCTCAAGATCTATATATCCTAATTTCCTGTAAATCTAATCACTTGTTCTTTCCACTCTAACGTATGTGTCCAATAAATATCGTTCTGTTATTTTCACTCCTTCTTGGTGTAGCAATTTTAATGGCCAGTATTGTATATATATATATATATATATATATATATATATATATATATATATATACATATATATATATATATATATATATATATATATATATATATATATATATATATATATATATATATATATATATATATATATATATATATACTGGTCCACTTTGAAAGTTAAGTGTTCTCCTTTGAGTTTCAAGAATTGCTCTTTTCACTTCCCAAAGGAGATCACATCGATTTATGGCAAAGTATATTTTACTAGAGATTATTGAGATGTAGATAGTTGTTGGTGGGTTTTATGAAATTAAAATCACTAAAATCCACGCATTTTGCAGATCGTGTGAATGAAGTAAATCACATGGTATATTATTCTTAAATGCAGGGGACTCTTACAGTTAGTGGATTTGGCTCAACTTTTATAAGTGTATCAATGTTTTTAAGAAACATATATGGATACGTATGTCTTTGCAACACTTCTAGAATTTATTTGAGCCCTTTCAAAAACGAAATAAGTATTTAACAGATTGAGAGTTGTGCTACATACTATAAACTCAACTGTTCTTCATTCTCAACCTGTGGTGTATGACAACTTAAGGGAACGTTAGCATAACATGAGAGGGAGCAAACTTAGCCAAAAAAATAATTTTAAATAAACTAAATTACTGACTGAAATTCACATACACATACAAAAAAAACATTTATACATTTTGACATAATTTTATATAATTAACATATTGAAATAAATTACTAACTCGAAACCTTTTATTATTGTAAATAATTTGGTTAGTTATGTTTAAAAATTAATTAAAATTTATTAAATTATAATAACTTTAATAATTATTTTGGTCTGTTTTGCATAGCTTTATACGTTTCTCAAAGAAAGGTTTAATATTAGATATAGACAATCGTTTTTTTCTATAAATTCAGTTGAGATATATATTTTGTCTTCAAAGAAGCCACCGTAGAAAATCCAGCTTAGCAAAAGTAGGATATTTAAAGTGGTAGTAGAATGTTTGTGTATAATGTTCTTTGTTTTTAGTATAGGAAACTTATCATCTAATTCAGTCCAAAATTAAGAGAAGGATTTATTTCAAAATTGTCTTTTGATTTCAGTACTAATAAACTAAAAATTTAAGTATTCTTGAGATAATTTTCTTTTTCTTTAAAAAAAAAAACGTTTGTTCTTTTATTTGTTGATATTTGACTATCACGTTAAGCTCACTTACGATCACTTAAAAATATAACCATGTTTCTGAATAAATCTTCTGCCATGAATATTTAATACGGTGAACAGTAATTAACATAAAACATTTAAATAGATTAGATAGTGATAAAAGGATAGACTCGAATCTGTCAACCAGAAATTAAAACTGGCGTGATCAAACTCCCTTCTTCTTTTCTCGATAAAAATAGTTGCTCACATCTGCGAATGCTATTGATGGGAAGTTTTCGATTATCCAGTATGTTTGAAAAAATTGGAATTTCGCTCGTAACCACGAGAGTGTCCAACATAGTGGACACAAGAGCAGATCCCGATGCAAAATGGCACCGAACTCTTGTTTTGTCAATGTTGAAAATCTGTGTAGCAAAATAGCTGTGTAGCTTCGATGAATACCCAACAATATGCAGAATTGATGGGGCACCCAGTGGGAGTATCATAGTTGCCCCAAAACCGAGTGGACCTTTGTATTTTATAAGCAGAGACTAAAACAATCTCTTAACTGCATGCAACTAGAAGTATCATTAGATTAATACAGAAAATTCCTTGCTATAACATGAATTTCCACATAAATGATTTAGAACTAATGATAAAAAACTATAACATATATGGTTAAAATATAATTACGATTAAAAAAACGACAGAATAATAACTCAAACAATTATATTTCGTGAATTCCCTTTAATGTGTTAGAATATTACTTAAAAAAAGAAATGACCTAGAATATACTTTTTATATGAACTTATTCTGAAACAAATGTTTCAAATTTCTATGTGTTAGCAATATATATTTCTAAAGTAAATAAAAGAAGCTTTAACTGCATTACCCCATCCAATAAAGTAATACAGCTTGAAAGGCGCATCTTGTTTAAAAACTGAGACAGTTATTCTGCTATGGAGAAGAAGGCCTTCGACAAACATCCAATTGATACTTGCCATTGCTGAATACATCTTGATGCACATCAGTATTTTGCACAGCCATTCCTGTTGAAAATATTATGTTTACAAGCATAATCACAAATACAAAAACTTGTAATTTTTGTATTACAGAAATTGGTTTATAATATTCAAAGTTATAAAATGAATAGGCAAAAATTTACATGTAAATATGAATGAAAAAAATAGTACAAATTATTTGCATTATTCAAAAATAACATTCTAATATAAAGTTTACTTGAATGTTTGTAACAGGGTGATTATTTTATTAATATTTATTTTTTCTATATGCAGTGTCTTGTGTTTAAAACAAAGTTACCATTTCTGAGTTGGTAAATATAACTACAAAATATGAAAATAGTTTGCAAACACGGGACTTTTGAATTAGCAACTAAGAAATTCTAATTTTATTTCATATATATTATATATATATATATATATATATATATATATATATATATATATATATATATATATATATATATATATATATATATATATATATATATATGAAAAAATAAAAAGTTACTCTCAGCAGTCAATAGAAAGTACGGATCCATTTTGATTAATTATTTAAGAAGAATACCTTTTGACAATGTTTAAAGTAAGTCGACCAATGGCGGAAAGGTTAGCGTCCATAACTTTAAAGCAGTATGTTCCGGCTTCAAATTCTGGTTCGGGCATGGATGTTCCTTCTCTCTGCCTTTGTCTTTCCTTATCCCTTCAATTTCGGATGAAGATGCTTATTTTCGCCTAGAAAGTGAAGCCCGCTAGGTGCCCGACTGTATAAGATGCCATCTCCTTCCCCCTTTATAGTTCTGAATATCGTAAGGGTCGACGGGTATTAGAAAAATCAAAAACAATGTTTAAAGTATATTTATAACAAACGTTTATTTTTTCGTTTGATTAACCATCATTTATCTTCACAAATAAGCATTCGATAATGTAAAGATCTTGCATAAATAGCTCTAATCTTCATTTTCAATGCATATACAATAGATACTCCATGACATCAAAAAACGCATTTTAATAGATAAAAAATATTGTTAAAATATTACCCAGGATTCTTGTTAATGGTAGAATATAAGTTCTTGTTGAATAAAAAAGAATAAAGAAATATAAATCTGAGCATGAAATATTTGCTCGAAAAATTTTCGGATATCTAAATTGAACTTTCTAGTTCTGTAAATATTTATTTTGACTGTATTTGATATATCATTCCAATCGATGAATTAAATTTTAAAATGGTATTTGTTAATATTTTTGTTTTTTGTAAATTTTTAGCAGTAATAATTCCAGTCATTCTAATAATTTTTCTTTTGACATTGTAAATACATTTTGTTTTCCTCACTTCAGTTTTCCTTTTTCTTTGTAATTTAAATTTGATGTAGTATTTTTTTTCTATTGTTGAGTAGTTTGATATTTTGTCAAGTACAATTAAAAACTGAGGAAAAATTAAGTTGAAGATAGCTAGGTATGTTAATTAAATATGTATTTAATGACTACATAATTATATGTTTTTTTGTCATTAGCAATCCTCATAATAAAATTTCTTGTTTATTTTGATAATCATTATTTTGCTGTTATTCACTTATGGTTAACCTATGAGAATCTCTTTCACCTAAAAAGAAACAAATTTTGTGAACATAAAACTATGTCAATTTTATGAAATAAAAATAATAAATCTTTCTTTGAATACATAATTAAGAATGCAATAGTGTTTTTCGAAAAGTTATAAATTTGATATTATTATAATTTGTTTTCATATGTCGTACACATACACTGTTGGCCACCCAAATCGTAACATCAAGAAGGACAACGGATATCATTGCAAAATTTATTTTGTAGATAACATGCTGATCAAGCATTAAATGATTAAATTTATAGACATCTGTAAAGTGTGGTTCATGCCTAAATCAGTAGCCAGAGTAACCGATATTGTTGGAGATCACCGCTGCCACATGCCTCGGTATTGATTTAATGAGACTTTGGATATGTTATTGGAGTACAGCAGACGAAGTTGCTTCCATGTGTTGAAAAGTTGATACGATGTGGGAGCTGGGGATTATATTTGGGTCAATCGTTGAGCAACCATGAACCATATGCTTTCGACCGATGAAAAATTTGGAGAGCAAGCCGGCCATGGAAGTAATCAAATTGGCGATTGACGACGAACCCTTGGACGATGCAGACACAAGTGGCTGCGCATTATCCTGTTAAATTATGGCTATGGTCAAGCCTTGAAGGAAAGGAAGGACAGCTGGCACCAACACCTCGGATATGTACGCTGGCTGTTTTCAGAACCGTCAATGCGTACTAGAACAGTGCAAGAGTGGTATTCAATATCACTCCATACCATAATACCCGATGCAAGACCAGTGTGACAGTGCATAACGCAACTGCTCAGCATCCTCTCTCCCTGGTGTCTCCAGACTCAGATGTGAACATTGTAGTGTTGCAGACAGAATCTTGACTCGTCAGTAAAGTCAATTTCCTTTAATTCTGTCATCCATATCTTTTTTATCGCACCATTGATGACGGAGATGTTTCTGGTTCTGCATCAAGGACAGATGAAGCAACTGACGTCTTGCGGACCGACCACTTTGCTGTAAACTTTATCGAATGGTACGCGCTGATACTGGCTGATCCGTTACAGACTGAATGCGTTGTGCTATAGTTCATGATGTGGCCGATAAATACGTTATTACCATGTACACAATTTGCCTGTCATCACGTGAAATGGTGCACTGAAGTGGATGCGATCGAACACGCGTTGGTTCGTCGTACCCTCCTACATTCCCATATCCGCATTACAGTTGTTTGATTTCGCTCAACTCGAGTACTGATTTCCCTGAAAGATAATCCACAATCTCGGTGGACCACTCTCCTTCCTCTTGCGAACTCGGTTACTTGATCAAAAATTATCACTGTTTTCACCAAGGCATAATTGATCATTTAAAAAAAAAAGAAATAGAATTGTGGAACTTGAAATCTTCAATCCTTAAAGAGCGCTTTGAAGTGGAGACAAAGAAATTCTAATAATTTGCATCTTTCCTTCGCTAATGCATGTTATAAATAGCATGCTATTTACATGCTTCTTTCAGGGTGTGGCATTTACGGTAGCCAGCAATGTATTAGGAGCAAACAGTGAATTTGAGGAGAAGAGATGTAAAAATGTTTAATGTACTTAAAATATTTATAATGTTATTAAATATTCTACTAATATTTCACATATTTATTTTTGGTAACTGATATTCAAAAACATTTACAGTTGATATACAGGATACTAATAATTACCATTAACATCACACATCATAACAACTACTTTCAGTATTTAATATGTAATTTTGTAAATGTATTCAGCATTATTCAAAAATAAGTAATGACAATATATGATGCATAAAATGTACTTTTAAAGGAAATTGCCATAATCTGAATGTAAGTTGGCAAATTCAATTTAGAAATACTATTTTTTCTACTTATAAAAACAATGCTTTCTTTATAATTAATTTTTAGAAATATATACAAATACAATATATTTTTGCTCTCTATTCCTAAATTAAAATAAATAAACATCTTACTCTTTATACGTTTTATGAATAACACAGTACTGAGTCATATTTTTCGAACATTATATAATATTTTATTTTAATATTTCGTAATAAAAGAGTTATAAGAAAAATGTTTGGTAGAAATAAGTAGTTTAGTCATCGGGAAACCATCAGAGAAAATTTCGACAACTGTTATCTTAAATTTACTGCGATAGTACGTTGAAACTATATGTACTTTAGTTGTGTTATAAACCTTAATTTTTCTTAACAAATATATATGATGGACATAAGTTTAATTAGCGGCATTAATAAATGTGATACGCAAAATGCAATATTTTGAATTCAATGAAGGTAGTTATGCTAAAAGCTTTGTACGCATTCTGAGTATATTTAATGCTGATTGTTGAAAGGGTATTCTTCTTAAGTTTCGAATTTTAGGGAATTAGGTTCTAGATTTGTTTTTTTATTGAAGCATTGCTTCTTTTGTATTTATACATCAAGTCAAGGAAAAATTCAAATAATAACTATTATTATTTTGAATAGATTCTTTATTTATATAATAATTTAAATTTGTCTCTCTATTCTATCATGCAAAATTCATGTTTCAACATTCTTAAAACTCTAAGACAAATTTTGATACATATCAAATAAGTTTACCTTGCATTTAAAGTTCTTTGCATATGTTAATATATCAGTTAAATAAGTTAATTAATGAACAATAACGATAATGTATTAACAAATGTATTAAATTAGCAAATAGTCATATAGAGCAAATAATCAAAGTTGAAAAATGACTTCGTAACTGAATGTATTTCTTTCTGTGCATTAATATATAAATATCTGTGACATAATTTTAAAGTGAGCATTTATTAATAACTGCAGCATATTTTATACACGTTCTTCTAGTTTCGAAGTTCGTTCTCGTTATTTGATAGATATAATTCAATTTATATTTTAAAATAAATTGTAGGAAATTAACAAAAAATTTAGGGACTTTTAATACTTTCAATATGACATTTCCCTTAAATACTTCTATTTTATAAACATCAAAAGTTGACTATTTAAAATATGGTTAAATTTTGAAAGTACCATATATATATAAAATATTTGCTGAAGATTCTTTGCTTTCAACTGTCTGACATTCTAACTACAAATCCATCAAAATGCATTTGTGTGAGAACAACATCTTCATATTTTTTTGAATTATTAATTTTAAATAAGTAAATGGAGTCTCATTATCGTATTATAGGATGAGTTTAAACACATGAATTTCTAACCATCCCTTAAGTACTTCGAGTTTATAGATTGAGGTTAGTTGCTATCAGTATAATTTAATGGAAATTTATGGAGTTTAAGTAAACATATGATGAATATATGTATGTATGTATGTATGTATATATATATATATATATATATATATATATATATATATATATATATATATATATATATATATATATATATATATATATATATATATATATATACATACTTATTATTTATTTTAGCTAAAACAACATATATACCCTTCAAAAGAATTGTTCATTTTTAAGAAGAAAACATAATATGAAAAAAATTATCGTATTTTTTAAACTATCGTATTAAAAATTAAAAATAATATCATTTGATATTTATGAAATCTTAAATACTGTTAAATTATTATTAAATTTAAGATTCTGTAAGTTACAAATTTTGTTGTTTTTATTGAGAACATATTTTCTGATTTTACTCTCATATATATCGCTTTTAAGCCTTAAATAAGGGATGTAGTTTGGCCTAAATTTTCAAAGGCGTGTTGCCAAGCCAAATAAATTCTATAGTTGAAAATATTACACATCTCTTTCTGTTTTCTCCGGTTCATTAATTTCTGAAATTTTTATTTATGACAGCTATTCATCTGCAGTTCTTCGCTCTTAACAGGCGCATATTTCTGAAAAGTTAAGCAAGTAGACTCTTGTCCATTCTCTTTAAATATGTCCTTACCAGAATAAATTTTATTATAAATATGGCCTAATAAAAACACTCTTACATAAGCATATGTAAGTTTTTTGAACTGAAATAATTTACAGTAAATTTGCTGAAGAAGTATACAAGTTTATCCTGATAATATTTTTATTGTATCATAAGTTTCTTAGGGAGAATAGAGCCTAGAATAATTTAATATTTTAAGTTTTTAATGCTTATTTTTATAAAGGATATATATTTAAAGTGTAGAGATATGAGATTATAAATTAAAGAAAAGTAGAGATTATAAATATGTAGAGATATGAGATCTTGTATTATAAATTATATATTTATATTCATTTTTGTATGATCTAGAACTAAAGCATAATAGTATTATCAACTTTCGTTTAACATTTTTTTCTATACCGTTTATGAATTGAATATCACACTCAATATACGAAAGTTACTTAAAAAAATTCATGATATTAGTTTATTTTGTTATTTTAAGTTGTCACATCAGATAAATGAATTTATAGCGTATTTTTCTTTTCAGTTATTGACTCAATAAATATAAATCTCTGTGTTTTTAACTTGATAAAACTCTACAGTTATATACATGCAACCATTTACATGAATTCAGTAAAATATTTAAAAAAGTTATGGCTTGTTATTTTTATTCACGATCAAGATTGATGAAATATCATAATTAGCATTTTTATTTTTAAGACTTTATAATTTTGAATGAAATAACATTAATATAAAAAATTAACTTAAAAAACAATAAAATATCCACTTAAAAATATACATGTAATCATATGTTTAGAATCGTTCTCTCGTAATACTGAAAATCTCAAAAATCATTTTATATTTATTTTTGCATTTCACACCATAAATTTATCTTTTGAAATATTATAATTTTATAAAAAATAATAACATACTACCATAACTGAGACATGCATATAACTTTACTAGGTTTATACTCTTCATAAAAGTTTCAAAGTTTTTCTGAAAAGGTTAACGTGATTGTGAAAAAGTATGATAACTATTCTTCATACAACAACGTCAGGTTTTAGATGAATGTAAAGCTAACAGTGATGCATGAAAAAACAAAATTTTGTTTACAATCTATTACAAAATGTTATCTATTCGTCATCAATTAGATCGTAACGTTTCTCTAACGCTTCCTCTAAAGTTACCAGATTAATATAGGCTGATTTAAGAATCTATAGCACGAAATCTTTAGTATCGATTGCTATGGTGATTATTGATTAAGTTTTAAAAGTACTTTGGGTTTTCAGATTAAGGGGCTTAATGGTACTTTGGAATTTTAAAAACGCAAGTAAGAATTGAATTTTTCTAATTTTTTGCATATTCGAAAATTTTTGTTCAGGAATAATATCGTAGAAGCTGTCAACTTGACTAAACAGGTGCATAACTTATTATAATAAGTAAATGTTTTCTGTAAAATACAGTTGATGGATTTTAGAAGAAAAGTTTATTTTGCTGTTTCTTATATTGTACTTTATTTTTTAAGAAAATGTTCTTTTTCATATATGCAAATATTAGATTATCAAGAAAGTCATACATTTTGTATATTATATTTTATATTTTAGGAAATGCTAGAGTTTCTATTTAATTTTCATTATACGAATCAATAATTACCTGATAAAAGATAGTATTACTGGACAAGTGAAATTATTTTTCACTTTATTAGCTTCCCAGTTCCAGTTCTGTAAAATATATTCAATATCTTTTTCCAGATGTAAACAATTGTATATTGGACATTAGATAGATAGTGGATTTTGATATGAAAAAAATATTCTTAAAAAGTCAATATGAAGCAAGGTATGTATTTAACTTCTAGAAAGGTATGGAAATCAATAAGAAAGGATATTTTTAAAATTTGCTAAAGTCAATTATTTCTTTGAATAGAAATTCACGCATTTCAAGTAAGAATTTATATACTATCACTTGTGGAACTCTAATTTGAAGCAAACGAGTTGCTTAAGTGCCTCATCTAATTATTTTATGTATTGTACATTATTAGCAAAAAAACATGCCAATAAGTTATAATTAGCTATTATATGGTATTTCTTAAACAATTAAAAAAAAACATTTATCATCTAGTTTTTCAATTTTTAAAACAGAATGCGTAACTGTTTCTTCTTAATTCAGTACTAACCATTTGACGCATTATCTTGTAAAATTATTCATTTATAATATTTGAAAGATAAAACCACTTTTATATCAGGAATTTTACTCTAATGAACAATCTAGACTTCATTCCATCTGGCAAATTCCACCAACACACCAATGGTTCTCTGGAACATCTCCTTGAACTCTTCTGGAAACAAAATGTGACTGAAAATCTTAGACTGCCTTGGCCAGATTCTCAGGTGGACACTTAAAATGTTTATCGTTTGAACGTGGTACAAAAAGTGTATCTCACTTGTAAAAAATGCTGTAACCATCCAGCCTCACCGATTCATATTCTGGATTGTGTCGGACTTTCCCGGGAGGATTTATCCTCAAATCCCCTGCTAATCATTTACTTTCTAACTGTCAACTATTTAATGGAGTTGATCTGACAAATGTCAGACCTTTAAAGAGGATAAGCCAAACAACAACAACGACAGAAATAAAACAATAGATAAAAAAGTTATTTATTAGTTTATTTTGAAGTAATACTCATACTTTAAGGTAAATTTACAACGCTCGAAATCAACAAATTTTTACGACCTTTAAATTTCAGCCCTATATAAAATTACAAACATTAAAATTAACAAATATAAAATTACATTTGCTGTATATTAATTTAAATAGAAATTTGTATTATTCAAGGCAGCTAAGAAGCAAGTACTTAAAATACTGTAACTGCTAGAAAAGTAATTCATATAACAAAATCAAAAAATTTGTAATTGTTTTTCTTAAGAAAGTTCATCTGTATAATTTAATTTCATTCTGTAATTCAGCCATGGTAATAAAACGATCAATCTAATTTGAAGGATAAACATAGCAACAAAAATTGAAATCAATATATATCTTGTAAAATAAGATATGAGTCAGATTTTTATACATCCCTCATGTTTACTAGATACCATTGGCTATCAGCAAAGATATAAAAGCACTGCCTTAACAGAGTCATTAGTTGCTGCGCTGTGCGATATAAAATAAGATCTAATTATCTTATTATAAGATCTAATTATCTTATTAAGATCTAATTATCTTATTAATAAGATCTAATTATCTGGAAAACTAAAACTGAAAGTTTATTGCGGTACTATCTTTATTGTTATTGCATAACGTGTAATACATTTGACTTCACAATTCCTTATATTAATCTGTACAATAGTTTCAGACAAAGATACCACAGAAATTTTTTTAACTATTCTTGCAGGCTTGAGATTGTTTCTTATATTTATTGTAAATAAACATTTGATGTTGTGACGGTAATATATGAAAGTAAAATATTTTTATATTATAATGTTCTTATTAAATTTATCACAATATTATATATGCCAATGATAAAGATATTATATATGCCGAAGTTTAAAGAACTAATTGTTAATGTTACGAAAATATTAAAAATATATTTTCATGTAAGATTTCTGACCTATCCATATACATTATATTTTTCTACAATTTATTTAATTCCTCTCTAAGGACTTTTATTTAGGCTTATACTTAAAATATAGTTTAGATTTCATTCTTCCAATTATTTTTGAAGTAATGAAAGTGGTTATAGACACCATACTAAATTTATTATAAAAATAATGCCTGTATATTGTGTTTCTAATATAAATTACTTTTTATGACAAATAATAAATGTTCTTTCAAGCCGCAGAAGGGGAAACATATTAGGTAATACGTTTATGCTTCTACTTCTAATTTGTTAACTCTTTTATATCCTCTATGGAAAGAACAATGGAAAATAATGAAGCACATCTGGACATATTTGGTTTAAAAATAATATAAAATTAGTGGTTGTATTATGACACTGTTTTTAAAATATTTATATATTTATTAGATTTCAAAGACAAAATATCTCTCTCAGAAACATTTTACTACTGATATTTAGTATTCTGAATTTCTATTTAAAAACATTTGCTGTATATATGCCTATATATATATATATATACATACATATATATATATATATATATATATATATATATATATATATATATATATATATATATATATATATAAATATATATATATACAGGGTGATCTTTTTTAAAGTGACAGTGTTTGGAGCCCCTGTAGCGCAATCTAATAGCCGATATGGCACCAAACTTGGTATTTATTCTAATCAAAACATGATAAAAAATATTCCGTAAAAAAAATTAGTTTCAAAAATTGCCGCTAGGGCATTTTGTGACGCTGATGTAATTTACAATAACAAGAATTAGCATAAAACACGAGTATCAAAGAAAAATGCAAATGTTGTGTGATAACAGCGCCAGTAATAAGGGCTATAAAAGCATGTAGTGGGCAGCTCCGACAAAAAATCTCAGCTGTAGTAAACGAGCTCCAGGTGCCACGCCTCTCACGTTAGCGGAACGTGCGTTACTCGTGAAGCTAATTTATATGAATCAATGCAATGCATCCGCAGCTTTTCGGGAATTTCGATCCAGAAAAAAACAACGAAACTGGCCTTTATCACTGAATGGTCTTAAGAAAATGATTAAGAAGTTCGAGGAAACGGGATCACTGACAATTCGCGCTGGGAGAGGACGTAAACCAGCATCAGAAGATGTAATAACTGATGTGGCAACTGCAATTGTCGAAGGATCGCAGGGAACTATTGCTGGTACTAGCAGCGTCAGGGGTGTTGCTCGACAATTGGACATGAATTATTCCACGGTATGGAGAGCTTTACGGCGCGTTATTGGATTTTATCCCTACAAAATCAACCACTTGCACGAACTGAAACCAAGTGATTATGATAAGCGAGTGACTTTCACTCTATCCTTTCTTGCCAGGGTAGAAATTGATGATGCTTTTCCCATGGCATATTCTGTGGAAAGATGAGTGCCATTTTTATCTCAATGGGTCCGTAAACACACAAAATAGCCGAATTTTGGCTTCTGAACAGGCCCACACCGTGCACGAAATCTCATTGAATCCCCAAAAATCACTGTTTGGTGTGGTTTCACAGATAAATTCGTAATTTGGCCTTTCTTTTTTGAGACCATCACTTCGACAGGACCCGAAACGTGCATCATAAATGCAGAAAGGTACCACAAAATGCTGCAAGCGTTTGTTATTAAACAACATCAAAAAGAAACCGTCTCTAACAGACAATCTTTATGCAGAATTGAGCTCCGCCACACATTAGTAATAAGGTAAAGCAGCTGTTGCGCCAAAACTTCACTGATGATAGAGTCATAAGTTGGAGTTTTCCAGTTGCATGTCCCTGACATCACGTCATGTGATTTTTGGCTCTGGGGATATTTAAAATCTCAAGTTTATGTTAGTGGAGTATCAAATTTGTCTATTCTGAAGGACAACATGACAAAGACAGTGCGGAATATTCCTCGCCATATGTTACGCACGGCTGTGGAGAGCGTTGTGCACAGAATGCATTGTGTTATTTCTGAGAACGGTGCTCACATTAAATGCGGTTTAACTCCTCCCCGGGGAAGTTAGAGTGGAAAATAAATATTAATAATTTAACTGTTGTGTTTACGGAATCTTTTTTCCCATGTTTTGATTAGTCTAAATACCAAGTTTGGTGACATTTCCCCTATTAGATTGCGCTACAGGAGGCTCCAAACATTGTCACTTTAAAAAAGATCACCCTGTATTTATTTGAAGGATATAATATTATGTGAAAGAAGTGTCAATAACTTCAGTATCTAATTGAAATATAATAAATTCAAAAATCATCACAAAATGAATTCTTATTTTTAATTTCAGTTTTCATAATATTTATTAGATATTTTCTCATTACATATTTCCTTTGAAATCTAAGAATAAAAAGATAATTTTGGCTAGTAAAATATTACAAAGAAAGAAAAAATTACCTACTTTTTTTCTAAAATGAAAGCTTTGAATAAATGAGGTAATTGACATAGTTAATTAGATGATGGCATTCATGTTACATAAAAACTTTAATAAATATAATTTGTCTGATTAAATTTCTATAAAGGAAACTAAAGTTAGTTTACATTTTATAAGTATAATTTATTAAGAAGCTCATATCATTTTTCAACATTTTAATTAATTATAAAGAGAAACTGTAAAAAATTTGACATTAATTAAAAAATAACAAATATTAACGAGTTCATTAAATTAAAATTTTAATTAGCATTTATAAATATTGTTTTATAATTCATGTTTTAAAGAAATATTAAAACTATAAATGTAACTTTTTTTAGTGATTGTTTTATCAGAATTTCAAAAAAACACTTTTTGATTAATAAATGTATTCACCAATTTTTATTAATTTAACTTAAGTAAAATAATTTAATATGTTAAATCACATTTGAAAGGCAAGTTATTAACTACTGACAATTTTTTCTTAAATAATAAATATATTAAGACTTTTAAAAAATGTTTATGCTCCTTATTTTGTTATGTGTGATTGTTTTCTTTTATTTTTAGTATCATACATTCATATTTGTTAATACTTATGATGTACATCAACAATAAATTATGCCAAGATAATATATAATGTGCTTGTTTCACAACTATTGTAAGTCATTGTATGAGACGTTCAGCACGCTCAACTGACCTTAATTCTTTCGATTGTGATTACAAAAGCATAATATAATGCAATAAAATGAATAACATCAGAATACTAATTTCACAACTCGATTTATTGTATATTACACTTTATAAGTAATAGTGTTTTACGAATAAACTGCTAGCATGCACGCAAAACCAGTGCGAATTAATATAATGTTTTTTAATGATATTACACCATATTAAACAATTTCCATCATTTCTAACTAAGCCTGTGCCTTAAGCATATTTTCACATTCTTTTTTACACTCTAAAGTAATGCACCCCTGCTAAGGATTTTACCTTTCAGCACCAATAGCAGCGAAATTGGCAGCAACTTTATAAGTGGAGCATCAGCCGGTGAGTCATCGTGGTTTCGAAAATGGGTTGTCATAATATTGAAGCAGGAACCACCCACAAGAATCCATACTTCACTTGCCACCACCAGAGTTGTCATAATTCTGCCTACTTCAAATACTGGTGTAATATTCTGAGATTCAAAAGAAACGGTCAATTCATGTCACATAGCCTCTTGTAATCTGGTCATTGGAGATGTGGTGTCACATCGTCTGACATAATGTCTTGAGCTCACTGATGATTTTAGCTGTGTCTTTTCCCATTCTGAATTGTTAATTTGTGCTAACCAGCAAACAAACCATCATATTCATGTGAAGTAACTTGCCCTCGAGAGAATTGGAACGATTCCAAGTGACGCTGTTCAAGCTTATACAGATTGTAGTAGCGATGAATATAACCGTTCCGGCAGTTGAATTTATATTAAATGCCAAGATCATAAAATAAAGATTTAGAGGAGAAAACCTGACTATTGTTCAATATTTGGCAGTTAGATAGTAGCCATTGACGAAGCTCTGAATTCCCTTGTATCCCTCCCTATAGGAAAAAAAATATATGGATTTTGTCTGATTGCAAAAGTGCAATTCAGCACTTGACTAATGGGCAAAGTGGGAGAGACAGTGCTGGAATATTGATATTCACAAATTAAAACGACAATCCATGCCCCTTGACATTCATCTTCAGTGGATGCCTTCCCATGTTAATCTATAAAGGAATAAAACTGCAGACAGCTAGGCCAAGGTGGGAGCTCAAGGGGTCCTCAGAGCCATTGACACCTCTCATCTTTTTTAAAATCTTTTCAAAGTTAAAATCAGGATTAAGAGCACATGGATTGTCCTTCTAGAGTAACAAAATGTATCACGTTCGGGAGGCTCATTGGCTCACGGCCTTAGAAAGACAGGTACAAACTACCCTCGCCAACTTTTGAAGTGGTCACTTCAGATTATTAAAATTTTCTGAAGTTTCCAAACCTTTTTAGAACTGTACCAACTGTTTTAACTGAACAAGCTACGCCAGAAGATATGATTGAGTGCCTGGGGCTATCCAAACAAGATTTATACGATGCTCCTTTGACGGTGCTAGATATTTTAAGGTTGCTTAACGTTATGGACCTGGTCTAATACTGCTGGACAAAGGGGACATGCAATAACAACAACAACAGAGTTATCATTTTACATGGTGGAAATTGAGACCACGACGTATTTAACGTGCTCTAGCTACCATTAGTGAATACAGCGAATTTCGGGTTTGGCTAAAATACGAGCTCTATAGTTTAAGATAAAGAACTAACGTACTAAACAACTAATTCATCGCAGTGTTATTCTAATTTTTTTTATAATTCCAATGAACTTGTTTTGTCACCTGATAATTATTTTTAGTTGTGTACTTTATATTTTATAATTTTCAATCCTACAAACCCCGTAGTAGGATAGTGGTTGGGCATCGGCCTTCCGTCCGGAAGGGCTGGGTTCGATTTCCAATACCACCAAAGACCCACCGAGCGCATGAAAGTACCTGTGGTCGGTCTTTGAGCAGTTATCATGGGTTTTATGGTCTGAATGAAATTTCCTTCACCTCCTGGTCAAATTCAAAATTGAAAGAGTATATCCTCTGGTTGTGTCATCTATCAGAGGAGTCTTTGAGCAAAGACGTACTTTTACCGTCGTGGTGCTCTGGTTAAAACGAAAGACCCACCTTTCCGACTCAAATTCACATAGCCGTCGATTAGAGAGCTTGGCTTGTCCAAGTGTCTTAAATAACAACAACACATCCTACAAGCTTATGATTTGTTCAACCGGTACACTTATTTAGTGAAACTTTTAATCACATCAAATCAAATGTGAAACAATTTTAGGAGTTCAGTTGATATACACAATATAGAACATTTTGCACCAATTCTAAAAACACATCACATTTTATAATTTCCATATTCTTAAATCAGAGAAAAGTAATATTTCCTGTTATTTTTAATGCTCTAAAATATTACAATACTCATGAGTTTGTGTTATTTCCTACAAAATCTTTTTAGATGTATATTTCCTATTTTTTACTTAGGCATCCTACAAGATTATAAATTATCCAACAACACATTTATTTGGATATTAATTTCCCTTCAGCATTTCCGTATATTCGCAAATAACAAATAAATTAACTGAAATTTTCTACATGTTACTGTCACACATTAAGAAAATCAATTTCAAGGTATCTTAGTGAAATATAATTTTCTATTAACTTTGATTATTTGTCTATCTTGAATTTCATAATTAATATTTTTCCGTCAAATCTTAAATTTCATTAGCTTACTAAACATTAAGATCTCATTAAATAGAAAAAATGAAGATTTCAATTAAATTTAATATAAATTTCAAAACTCAATGTTTATAATTACAAATAATACAAGCTTATTGAAAATTCTGACATTTAGGACAAAATCGAAGCTTATTTTAATGTATAAAATAGTGTAATTTATATTTTTGATTTGTATATACAGATTTGCTTTTTTATTCATATACCGCATATCAACTAAATGACTATACAATAAATTTTATTTCACAGCTTAAGAATATTATGGTATGGCATAATCGTAGGAATGGAAAATTAAACATTTAAAATTATTTAAGTTTAGTCACAAGCATTTGCTTATAAATATAGTTAAGTCTATATATATATATAGTATGCGTTATACCCATTTATTTTTTCCACTGAAAATGATATTCTTGCTTCAAAAGTAAAAATACTTACAGAAATTCAATACCTATGAATTAGTAAAATGATGCGTAATAATGTGAAAAGTCTATTGTAAATTAAGTATTTTTACATAAAGGAAATCTTTCTTTGTTCATAATTTACATACTTGCTAAACTACACTTACCCTAAAAATGTATATTTCTGAAGTCATTAAATGCATAAAAAATAAAAAAATATATATTTCAGATGCTGAAGAAAATGCATTATCTGTATAGTTATGACAGACAATATATACCAAATTCAAAAGTTGAAAATTTGATCATATCTCAAGTTTTATTTTGGTAAATTTGAGTCCTTCCTGCTTACCTAACAAAGTGATTGTCCAAAAATTTTAATGACATTGCAAATTGAGAAAATAAATTAATACTTTTAAAGAAATCCTCCAAATATGCAGCACTCTGTTGAATTGAAATAAATTTCAACAGCTATAAATCTTTTACATAATACACAAAAGTGTTCCTAAGAATGTTAACCTAAAATGTGAAAGACAAAAAAAAAAATACTTTTTTCATATTTTAGTTACTTTTTTGCACACAAAAGTTAATTGACTAAGAACAAAGACTTCCAAATCTACAATAGTAACGCTTTTTATAATATAATCAAGTTTCTGAACTGTTGTTTTTCTTTTTTTGTAGCTTGAAAATTTACAATTAAGTTACTTTTCAAGCTTAGATTAAAATACAAATAATGCCAAATACATCAATATCTCCCTCTGAGAACCTGTAACCCAGAGAGGGCGCGTTCACATGTGGCGGATAGAGAAATATCTTCATAGGATTTCCCATTGGTGGTATAAAATAAATACAATACTTTCCGTGGACTAACAGGTTGAATTGCAACCTCCTCGGATATAATGACAACCATTTTTCTTCGGGAAGACATCTTAGATCATTATCATCACTGGAAATGAAGAGGAGATCAATTTTCGAAGGAAGGGAAAAATCTCATGGGCAGAAATGCCTTCAAAATCATTATTAACTATGGGAATGCGATCGCAAGATGACGTCTGAGAGAACACACCTTTAAAAAATATTTGGGAAATAAACACAAATAGAGACCTCAATAAACTATAACTCGCCTTATAATCGGTCACTATCAAGGTATGAAAATTCTGAGAGATGGCAACAGAACCTAACGTCTCAGCATTAATTGATATACTATTCCACTAATAGCAAACATTTTTGACTACCCTGCCACTTTATGATCTCTGGCTCAGCTTTTGGAATCCCCCCCGCTTCGATATCCAAAAGAGTCTATACTCCGAAAACATCAAGAAGATAGCCAGCTGTGATCTGCATACTCATGGTCATCTATAGCTCTCCCACGGAACAAACATTAACCAACCTACAAAGATCAATATCTATTTACTAATTTTCTCATTTTGATATTTAAAATTACCGTTTCTTTTTACTGTAGGTCTTTTCCACAAAGTTCTGTCACATTTACCAGAGCATAGATATATTATTCTTGGATATTAACAACTATAAACAACGCCTTTTTAATATGTTATACATTTATGCTTAACTTAACCGAAAGAAAAGCGCTAACTTTCATAACAGCTATTTTTATATAATATTACACAAGAAAATACACTTTAACAGAAATTTGACTCTACTTACAACATCTGTGTAGGTAGGAAGAGAAGACCGAAATATAATAGTTGATGGAATGATCATAAGTAGAACAGAATGAATTATGAGAGACACAACAAGATTGCGATGGACACGAAGACGAGAGCACTGGAGAGATCTGTAGGAAAAGGTTGAAATGCATTCTGTAATAAATACTAAAACTAATATCAGAATACAAACATATTTCTATTGTCATGACTTTTACTTATAAAATATCATCAGATATTATTAAAAATACATTTTATTGATTTTTAGATTTAAAAAAAAACTTACTTAAAATAGCAGAATATCCCTAAAGTAATGAAGAGAGTGATGAGAGACAAGAAGGAGCAAATGAACAATATGTAACAGACAGTGAGATGGCCGATTTCAATATCCTAAAGGAAAACATATTTTGACAAATCCCATTTACCAAAATTGAAGAAACATCAATAAAATTAAAATAAATAAATCCCATATAATTTTATGAATAAATTTCATACATTATTTAATAATATAAATTTAGCATTAAATGTTTTTCTCCTAATTAATATTTATGATATTAGTTTAAAATATTTAATATACGCAAGCGTCTGCATGCATCGAAAATTATTTTTATGTTATATAATTGTTTAACATATTTAATAAAAAATTATCAATATATTATCTTAACAATTTTTTAATTTTACTTTTTCAAAAATGTCAATTTTTCATTCATAGCAGTATACCATTTACATCCCCTCCAAATGAGAAAGTCAAAAATAAGGGAGTGGATCCTCTGGTGGTGCCATCTATCGGAGAGTTTAGAGCAATTTGTTACTTTCACCTTCGTGGTGCTCTGATTAAAGAAAGGTGCACCTACTGACTTTAATTCGCATAACCAACGGCAGAGCCAGCTTGGCTTGTCCAAGTGCCATAAGTAACATACCGTTTACAAATATCTCTAACTTTTAAGCAAGAGACACAAATAAGCTATAATGAAAAATATTTGATATTTCCTTTTATGTTTTTTTTTCTTCTGAGTAATAATACTATGTTCATTAGTTTTTGATTTTATGCAAACGCATTTTTTCCTAAAAAAGGAACCAAATTTATTTAAATTACTCGGCGAGAAATTTTTATTTCTAAATACATTTAGTTTCATGAACAATACTTTCTCTATACTATTATACTTTAAAGCTCTTGGTATTCTTTTAAAATTATGTAAAGTAACAATACGACAGAAAGAGATAAGATTAAAGTAGTATTATTACTTTAATGATGGTAAAAATATTTGTAGC
Source organism: Latrodectus hesperus (assembly GCA_037975125.1). Classification (NCBI taxonomy): domain Eukaryota; kingdom Metazoa; phylum Arthropoda; class Arachnida; order Araneae; family Theridiidae; genus Latrodectus; species Latrodectus hesperus. The sequence continues at coordinate 55,388,734 of CM075861.1, forward strand.
AAATTTTTTTTGACTTTTATTTTTCAGAAACACTTGTTACTTTAAGTTACCATAAAATATATGCTCAGTAACATTTTTTTTGAATTTATTCAAAGTTTCTCATTAAAAGTTAAATGTGTATACAACTTCGAGAATATCGTTAAATTACCTAATTTTAGATATAAGTAAATAAATTGAAGTTAAATGCACTTAGCACATAATATACAAAAAAGAATTAAAGATTGAAGATATAACTAAGAATCATTCTATAAAAATTTACGTAAAAATTAATAAAATTTCCATAAAATACAGTAAAATGTATTTCAAAATATATTTTCTCTATCTTTTACGTTTATAAATTTAAACTACTGAATAAGTATTAAGAACCAACTTGATAGTTAAATTATTTTTCATTAAGTGTCAGTAATCACTATCAGAAATGCATAGTCATTATAATCATTAAAATGAGAATCACATTATATATAGCAATATAATTAAAAAGTTCACAATATAAATTGATACTAATTGTTTATTAACAGTGTGAAGTTTTCACTACTGATTTTCTCAATATTTGTACAAATCTTTTTCATAGGTCTTCTTCTTCTTCTTCAGGTTGGGTTTGTATGTCATTGGCACCTCTGCTTTAATCAGCATTTTCATAGGTCAGCATGTTACAAATTAAGTTTAAAAAAATCTAAATTATCCTTAAAAAATTCAGCAAAATGTTTTGAGATTTCCAAATAAATACTTAGGTAAAACCACAGATTGTTATATAAATGATATTCAACAAATTGTAATAGATGATAATGAATTTTATTATTCAAAATAAACTCATAACATGTTAGAGAAAAAGGGAAATGAGTTAATAAAAGCAAATTTTTATTATTCCACTTATATAGAAGTTTGTGTGTGTATGGCGGATAATAACGTGAATTTTATTAATGCAAAATTCATTTAAATGAATGATTATTAATAGGGGTGCTTATTTTTAGAGGCCCTGTCTTTCTTAAAATCAGCACAAAAACTATTTTCATTTTTTGCAAATGATACAGATTATTAGTAGTTGTATTTGTGTTAAACTGTTTTACATTGGTTATAATCTCCACACGTTGAGCGATCCACCATTTGTTACTATTTTTGATGCTAGGACTTTCTATACAAATCGTACGTTCTTGTGTATTTTGATTTTACTTAATTGTTCTGCTTGCTACATACTTTGCTCGTGTAAGAAATGAAAAAGACCTGTTATTCTGCTTAAAAGTGTATCAATTAATAGAGGCTGAAAAGATAAAAAAGGATAAATAAAGAAATGAATGATGAAGGATATTTAGTGAATATATAAGTCTCATTTGAAGGAAATGTAAATGATTCTAACTATGATTCTGATTCAAGAAAAAAATCCATCTATCTTGTTTCAATCTTTCTATATTTTCTAAGAGAAAGTTAAAACAAAAATAAAGTTAAATATGGGTGAAATTGCAGAACTTCTTTTCATAAAATTTTTCTAAAATTTCCAGGAATTATTGGCATTACAAAAAATAAATTCAATTATTAATTATTGGTAACTGTTGTTTGATGGTAGTATTCTGTAGAATATTGCACTTTTCTCAAATTAGTATATATTGAGACTATTATATAGAATTTGTCGAGAGAATAAGTTGGCAAAAAATTACAATAACGGAAATCAAAGCATTGAGTAAGAAAGTTTGAGTTGAAGTTTTGGAAAATTTCACAAATTGTCTTATGTAAATATGAAAAATCTCTGGGCTATATATGAAATAGTGTATTTAATATTTTCTATCTATATAAACATTAAACAACAACAAAGAGTTGGCCAAAAATATTGAAGATATGTACTTTGGGAAATATAAAAGAACATATTTAGAACAGAAGTTCACTTGAATGATTTCCTCAAAAATCTGTGATCGATCAATTTTTGAAACATTTTTCATCAAGTGAAGAAAGTGAGCCACCTAGTAATACTAACAAAATCCAGGCATGGATTATATATCATTTTTGTTCCAGTAAAAAACTAAACAATGCATAGCATGTTTTCCTAAATGCTATAAAAATATGTAGTAAACACACCAATTACGTTTTCAAAAAATAAATAAATAAATAAATAAGTAAGTAAATAAAAAATGAATAAATTATAAAAAAAAATTTAATAATTTATTTTTGGTATTCCTGCAATATCAGTTTCTTTAAGTGAAAGTACATTTAAGGAGATAAAAAATAATCTTAGTCTTGGGTTAAACAGCGCAACAGTTTCTTAAACATAATTAATTTAATCATTGTTCTTCAAATTCAAATTCTTTCTTCTTCTTTGTTCTTCAAATTTTAATACTACAATCAGTTATTTAAAGAATATACGTTAAGATGAAAATCAGTGGTAGCCTAGTGATTAGGGCATCCACTTTCCATCCGGAAGGGCGGGGTTTGATCCCCAATGCCGCTAAAGATCCACCTAGTACATTCGATAAATGCACACATTGCATATGCAGAATCAAAATACTATGGTTAGTCCTTGATCCATTACCATGGGTGTAATGTTCTGGAGAAAAATTACTTCCCCTTCAAATCAATGTTAAAATTTAAGGAAGTGGATCCTCTGGTGATACCATCTATCGGAACAGATTAGAGGAAAGTCATACTTTCATCTTCGTGGCTGTTGTGGTTTAAATAAACGGCGCACACTTCTGATTTAAATTCACATATCGACAACATAGCGAGATTGTCTAAGTGTCATAAGTAACAACAGAGCAACATGTTGAAATAAACTTTTCCAAATACTTTTGAAAACATTTTTTTTTTCGCGAAATAGTTTTGACTACGAAAACAAGGTGTTTTAATTTCCAATATTATACATCCTAATACACATGGCTTTTTAAAAGCCTAATATTTTAAAAAATTTTCTGTAATATTTAATTGATAAATAAGCGCCCCAAAATTTCTCTACAAATACATTGACATTAAAAAATATTTTCATCAACTGATAATCAAAAAAATCATATTTTTTTAAATTATATTTCTGTGCCTTATTTTAGTTAATTTTAATGCAGAATGTGTGAATATTTTCATTACATTAAAAGCATGCATGTTTCGATTTATTTCAGAAATACACATAATATAATATGTTTTTATGTACTCAAAACGTAATGTTTTATTCTTAATAACGTATTTGTCATGTTTCTGAATGTCACTTGTTAAAAACTGTACATATAATTTAAAGAATATCTTTTATAATATTTATATATTCTCTCTAAAAAATGTTTCGTATATGCGGTTAATAAGTTAAGAAATATAAAAAAGTGACTCACTTCTTCCCGTGGAAGTAAATCTAAGCATTGTGTATAATTTGTCCAGTTACCCCACAGCCATTTTCCATTTGCACTGCAAATCCTGTACGCCTCAGCTGAAACAAATATAACAGAAAAATAAACATCTTTGAGAAATAACAAAATATTTGACAAATATCATTTGTTAAAATTATTGGTAATTTAAAGAAGGCCATTTGTAATAGTTTCAAATTCGAATTTTTAAAGTAATTCAAAGTACTTAAATTGCAATGGAGACACGTGATTCCTGATACAACATGTCATGTCAACAAAATTATGCAAATCAATTTCAAATTTTAGGCTTATAATTTAAGATTATTTTAATATAACAATAGTTTGAGGGTAATTTTTATATAAATGTTGTGTATCAAAGTGTATAATGTACAAGGTCTATACTATAAGTTAAAATTTTATGATGATATATATTATTTGTATTAAATTTAATAATTAAATTAATCCATCTGAAGCTTATGGATTTTTTGTAAAAGTGAAATAAAATAAAATTTTCATTTTACTTTATTTTGTTTTTAAAATTCATCGCTTATACTTATAATCAATGTGTACACCAATCTTTTTATATCTCTCTGTAAATGAATATTGTTTAGAATTTCGATAGTAAACCAGAATCAAAAATTTATTTTGATTAAGATTTAGAGGTTTACTTTTTTAAAAAAATATCATTCAATTTTATTTCGGCAATACGTTTTCAACTTAATATAGCAAATGAACTGCTCAAATAATATATTTTCTCAATATTTTGTTTACTCAATATATTAGAAAATATGTGTGCAAAATCTTTTGTTATTAATTTTCCAACTTGAATATTTTAACTACATATCCATTTCTGAACTCTAATACAAATACACTAAACATGGAATAGGATTGAAAGGTTACATAATTATACATCGGTTGTCTTTTAAATTTTTACAAACGAATGAAAAACGAAATTGAAATTTGTCTTCTCGTGATATTAGTAAAAATCAATATCTTTTACCTTAAAATCAGTGGCATTTTAATCGCTTGCTTATGTTGTTTTCAGTGAGTGTTTTAAGCAAGTGAGATGAAAAAATAGCATTAGCTAGTGAAAGTTTGCATTGGATAAATTCTTTTTCTAATTTTAAAAAGGATTCACTTGACAAGAATGTTTAGCATCACTTCATGAAACGTTTGGTAATGAAGCACCATCAGAAAAAATTGTTTGTTGTTTTGCAAAATTTCATCTTGGTCGTGAGTCGTGAATTAAGAATCTCGTAAAATATTGGTAGTTATTCTAAACCCCATTAAAGATTAACATACGATGATTGAAGAAGTTCAGCATCCCACATATCATGAAATAGAAGCAGACCTTTAAATACCACAGACACCAATACATTGGATTTTTTTCAGGGACATTTAGAAATTAAAAATATTTGTTCCAAATGGATTTTGCATAATTTAAAAGAAACTAGTGCAAATTGGTGCAGTGAATGCTAAAAAAATTATATTGGGAGATGAAAAATCAGTATAAAACTTCGTTACAAATGACGAAATTTCGATAGATTCTTATGAGCAAAAACTAAACAACAATCCCCAATTTGGGTGTTTTTAGATGAACCAATTCATAAACTAAAGTGTATCTGTAAATGTACTTTTTCTCAAATATATAACTATGATATTTACATGCATAGTAGAGAGATGTATAAAAAAATAATTATATTGATTTTTTAAAATATTTCATGAATATATTTGCCTATGAATCCATATGTATTACCTACCCATTCGGTAAAAATCTTAACTTAAGCACTTTAATTTATTTTACTGAACTTTATTTAAAATATCAGAAAGCAAATTGTACTAGATGAAAAATAATTTTTTATATTTTTATAATGAATGTGTGTTAAAATGTATTAAATACCGAATTATATTACTCTTTTTTATATGTTATCAAAATATAAGTGTTACACACAAAAATTAAATGTTATTGAAAAAAAGTTTTATTATTATCTCATTTTGAAAATTTCTTCAAAAACTTCTCCTAAAATGTTTATTTAGTCTGTAAGTAAATATCATATATTTGAAGTTTTATAAATCAAGTGATATTCTAAGATATTTAGTAGAAAATTTCAAAAGAAGTTTTTAAAGTTAAGTATATATATATATATATATATATATATATATATATATATATATATATATATATATATATATATATATATATATATATATATATATATATATATATATATATATATATATATATATATATATATATATATATATATATATATATATATATATATATATATATATATATATATATATATATATATATATATATATATATATATATATATATATATATATATATGGGGATGTATGTATGTGTGGGTGGTTGATTGGTTGGTGTCATTTTTAAGAAATTGACCTAGTTCTGCAGCTCACAGTAATGTCCAAAATATCATCTTAATATTTGTCAATCATAATAAAATGCAATTTTAGTAAATAGGCAAAATTTCTGAAACATGTCAATGAAATTACTAACAAAGTTATGATGCTGGTCCTTTCAGTATACTTGATGTTTTATGAATATTTATCATGTCATATTATTTCTAGACGTTTTTGAGCTTGCCATAATGATGTATAATAAATGTTGACACATATTTGAAAAGAACTTTGTTCCAATTAAACTGAGACTAATTTAAATGATTGCGGCATCAATCTAATCATAATAGTCAGAATAGAATGCAAAGTTGTACACCTATTTGGGGTACCAGAACTTGCAAGACACCGAAGAATGAAGGAAATTCTATAATTGACTGTCCAATTTCATTGCATATCTCAGCATTTGTAAGACACTTGACTTATCTACTCATACGTGTAAATCTAACAAAGTGCTACATTGAATTTGATTTATTTTATGCAGAAGATATGCATAAAATAAATCAAATGTTGAATAACGAAATCCAAGATCTTTATGCCTTAGTTATTCAACACAATTGTATGTTTCCATTTTTTTATTATTGCTGCAAATATTATACTCTTAGATTTATACTAACTTTCATAAATTAATGATATTTTTTACAAATACTATAACATTTTTTAATGAGTATGCATACTTTTGTTTTGGAATTTGCTTTTTGTAATTACATTACAAACTTTGAAATGTAAGATGAAACATTTTTATTAAATTTGAATTAATTTCTCTTTCCAAATTAATCTGTGTACTTATAAAAGGCTTAGATAACTAAAACGAAGGTAATGAGATTGAAATTAGATTTCATTATATATTAGTATATGTAAAAAGGTAAATACATTAGATAAATAACGTGATATTTGTTATATGTGCCAAAATAATTATAAAATAAAAAACTAATAAATTTGTATACCATAGATTTTATATCTTGATGTACTATAATATTTAAAAGTAAAATTAAATTTCTATTACAAAATATAATTTAATATCAATATTCACTGCTCAAAACAATTAAAGGATATTGAAATCAATGATTAATCTTGTACCTGGAGAATTGATTGGGTGATTGACACACGTAGTAGAATATATGACATCCAAATGGAATTCGTTAGGCAGAAAAAATTACTTTTACTGAGCATTTGAGTTCAAAAGAAAAAACAAAACACAACTTGTATAAAAGAGAAAAATAAATAAAAAAGGCGTTTCCTTAAAAAAAATCACTATTATTAGGGATCATGGTTTTCTCCGATGGTTAGAAATGTTGAACACTGAAGTATCGAGCCAATAAAGGTATTAATGAAAAGATGGGGTATTCTGTGACATCCCTCCATAAAAGCTCTTTTCAGGTTTTGGAGAGTTTATGGAGGTGGTAATCACCAGCATCTCGATTGCTTCTTGACTGATCTCGATATCCCAAAGTACTCTTTTGGGTTTATCTCCGGAGAACATGCTGACCATTCCATCGGTATGATTCCTTCCATCAAAAGGAAATCACTCACCAAGTTAAGAAGACGTGATATTCAATTGTCACGCATTAACATAAAGACATCTTAAATTTATGTTTGAAGTTTCAAAAATATGCTTGAAGATTTCTTCCCTATATCGGCTGCCGGCCAGAGCTGTTTTGAATATTAAGGAGATCGGAGCGCCTATCAATAGGAATATCAGCATAGTCCATCCTTCTCCCGCCACCAAATCTTTTACTTTTGTCCATGAATGCAGGATTGCTTCTAGCTCCAACATTCCCTCCAATTGTTTTCATCTCATAGCAGGATGATGAAAAACGGAACTCATCAGTGAAAAGAATATTGCGCCATTCATTGTTCTTACAGTTTATGTGATAAGTTACCCATTCCAGCAACAACTGCAACGATGCCTTGTTGTTAAAGTGATACACATTATTGGCCGTCAATTATTCAACGCTACTCTGTGAGGGTGGTATTTAACAGTTTGTATCGAAACTGTGGCACTAGTAACCGAGCGAAGGTGTTATTGAAGAAGAATGGCATTATTATTTTACTGACTCAGTTCTGTTACCATTAAATAATTTTCTTCATTGGAAGTTGTTGTACGTGTATGTCATTACTCTGATCTTCAGCCTGCATTTTCAGTCTCTATAAAATGATTTAACGGTCCTGGAAATCACACCTTACAAAACTTCAACGGCATCTGCTACGTCGGATTCTTTTTGTCCCCCTCTAATTAGTAAACAACGCTCTAAGCTTCTGATTCAATCAAATGACTTCATGGAAACATAGCACTCATTGAACCAACGATCTTGCTGATGTTGATCCTTCTTTTCCGATTTGTCTTACATTCAGGTGAAGCCCAAGTTCATTCGCTACTACTTAAGCGTCGTTTCTGACTTCTAACTCAAAATTTGCATACTGCGAAGTTTAATTGCTTTTGTGACTTCCTGCTTCATTATCATTAAAACAAATGACTTATACTGTTATTTTATTAAGGACTTACAATGTGATTTAACTGTTTTGATCAATGTATTTTACTGACGAACAAAAACAGTAGTATACTAATTGACTAAAATGACAGCTAGTCGGAAAAATGCCATCTGTATTTATTGTAAATATCAAACGTTAGTCTTTAGTTATGCTATAATTTAGAACGTTTCGTTGCTCTGAACTACACTTTACACTTGAATAAACAATGTAATAATGCGATTTTTAGTAACTATTTGCTGTAAAAATTTCAACATAAAAAATTATTTTACTTATTAAAATATATATAATTGATTCTTTTTAAACTTAAATTTAATAATAATTAAATTTTAACGTTTTTGTTTTTAATAAAAAAACGCTTTTTAAATTTTACATCAATTAAACAATCTACATTTTAAAATAATGATTTTATGTATGCATAATTTGTTTAAGGAAATAAAATAAAATGATTGTATGATATACTAAATAAAAAAGATCTTAAATGCTTTTTTATACATGCTTCTTATTCTTTCTACAGTGACAAACTAATCATATTTTCCTACCTAAAATTGAGTTCTTTTCATATGTACCTAGTCCATTCCATGGATATAAAATCCATGTTACCAAAGGATTCAGAACACAATTATATCACGTAACTGAAACACATAATGCATTCTTTTCCAAAATATGAAATCAAGACTTTAAAAGTTAGAACACAATCTCTAAGGAACATACCATTTTGTTTTGATTGTGATCCTTGAAAGCCGACGTCATAAGAGGCGAATACCACCGAGCACGGCCGAGAAACAATCTTGCCGCTGGGCGTTGAGGGCCAGCAATAAAAAGAATCCCAAATTGCCTTGCAGAAGGGTTCTGAAAATAAATGGATTTTGAGATAAGATTCAAATTTTGTTTGAAACAGTTGGTTGATACAGTACAAAAATGAAAATGTGTGTAAGAATGGTATAAGTCTTTAACTTTGTTATATATTCCATAGAATGTTTTTTGATGATGTCTGCCTGACTTTTTAACCTGTCATAATGCTTTTTAATATAATGTGAAGTTTTAATTTTATAAGAAAAAGCTAAAACAGCATAATGAAATGATTAGTTGTTCTGTTTCCTATGTTACGATATCATTTGTAAATGTTAGGTTTACAATTTACTGTTTAAAATTAGTTTTAATGAGCATTAACTAAAATAAGGTATTGTGTACGATATTTATTTTATATATTTTAAATTTATAAAATAAATTAGAATTAAAATAATTTAAAAAAAATATTATATACATTGTAAATTTATTTCCGCAGATTTTAATTTGTATCTGTTTCTGTGTACACCGCTTAAAGAACAACAAATGATTCAAAAACATTTAACATAGCTGTTGTGTGCTAGCTAGGCTGCCATTATGGGATGCGCTGCTCCACTTTTCCAACTAAACCATACTTTGGCGAGGAGTCCGACTTCCTCAGTACACACATGCCATAGGTACCCATTTATAGGAGCTAGGACAGATAGAGAGAAAGTACATCCACACCTGAACCGGGATTCAAACCTAGGACCTCCCTACCCGCACTCAGGCACGCTGACCACTAAACTAATTGGACGGCCTAGTAAAGTTAATAAATATCCGTAGTGAAAACATGTAGAACAACTCATTTTCAAGTCTTAATATCTTCTAGCACTATATTAAACGTGGAAACTTTCCAGACAAAAATTTATTTAAATCATGGTATTATAATCACAATAAATATTGGTAAGATCTAAGATTGTAATTGAGATTAATTTTGTGCAATTTACCTTTGAGCTAAATAAATGTATTAAAAAACAAATACTTAAATTTCTCAATTGAGTTTATACATATTTGCAATATCATTCACTTTGTTTAAAACTTTGCAATATCATTCACTTTGCTTATTGATATGCAACAACTTTCTTAATTGTTGCATATCAAATATTTGTACCGTATTTGTACTTACTTCCAATATTTTTTTAATTAATTAAAAAAATTCTTTTATAAATCGTTTCTGCTAAGCAAATTCTACTTTTAACTTTTCTTCTAAAATATCTACTTTAAAAGTTTGTTCATTTTAAACCCACTAATTATTAAGACCTATGGATTTATACCTAAACATATTTCAATGAAAATCTTTTGGGGACGTCTTTTTAGATAGTGAAATGGCTTCCATTGAGTGCAGTATATATATACTATAGTCTACAAACTTATGTCATCTATGAATTCCCAACCACCTAGTTAAACTAATAAACAATTACTTCTCCAGCAGAACATTCGTTGTAAAATTAAAGGTAAATTATTCGGCCATGAAACACATTTGTGCAGGCGTCCTCCAGGGATCACTTGTGGGTCCCTTCTTCTTTCACTCTCGTCCAAAAGTTAAGCACGGAGAGGAAAATGCTAATTTCTGAAAGCCAATCAGAATTGAAGAGGTAGCAAATGGCTACAGAAGTAGATGGAAGTATGCAAATATGTTAGGTAACAGACAATCGCGCTTTCATGTCAAGAAATATGCAAAAGGGCAGTCTTATAAGATACCAGCTTTATGAAGGGTTACACAAATTGACTGTCTTGTAAGTTCTGATAAAAGGTGTTTAAAACTTTTTTCATAACATACGTGTTTCTATGACTTCCAGAAGACGAATGGAAGATTCTGAGCGCTGGCATCCTGTGGTGCGTATTGAAGCAGGACAGTCAATCTCATATGCTGCTATTTTCTTCGGCATTCATCAATCCGTAATTTCATGTTTATGGAAATACTTCCAAACCACACAGACAGTTATCCGAAGACCCGTATCCAGTCGTCCAAGGGTTACAAACCCAGCGGAAGATCGATATATTGCGATTTTAGCCAAGCGGAATCACAAAGCGACTTCAGCATGTGTGACATCCATGGTTACAGAGTCCATTGGTAAGGTGATATCTGCAGCTACTGTACGCCAAAGATAATACATGAGTGGACTGTACACCCAGGTACCTCGAGTTTGTGTTTGATTATCCGTTCAATAAAAAGGGGCACGATTAAAATGGTGCCGGGAACATGTCAACTGGACTGTGTCTGACTGAGGCAATGTCGTGTTTACTGATGAGTCAAGATTTGCTCTGGAGCCATCTGAAAAGCGTATAAAAATGTGGCTGGAAAAAGGAACCCGTTATCAGCCCCAAAACATCACCGAACATCACGCATTCCGAGGCACATTATGGTGTGGGCAGGGATTTCATTGGGATACCGCACCAGCCTGCATATCTTTAAACGGGGTTCTGTGACGGCTGTTCGGTATCGAGATGAAGTCCTAGTACCCATTGTGAGATTGTACGCTGCAGCAGTTAGCAATACTTTTGTTTTAATGGATGATAACGCACGTCACCATAGAGCTGACATCGTCGATGTCTACTTGAAGAGTGAAGTGATTGCCGGTATGGCGTGGCCAGCATATTCGCCCGACCTTAATCCCATTGAAAATCTTTGGGATGCTTTCGGCTGTGCTGTATTTTTACGTTTCCCACCTCCAGCCACTCTAATTGAGCTGGAAACTGCTGTAGAAGAAAAATGGCTATTGCTTGGTTCTGAGGTGGTTGATTACCTAGTTGAAAGCATGGCCACAAGGTGTAAACTTTGTATACAGATGAATGAGCATCACATACCCTATTAATGTCCTTTTTTCTTTTTATCCTGTTTATTTTCACTTTATACATAATTCTGTTTAAATCTCCAGTATGTCATTATCTGATAACTTACTAAAATTTAATATTGTTTTGATTTTTGTATATTAATTATTGATTTTATTTTATGCATAAATATGTATGCTACTTTTCTGCCAAATTTTGTGTCAATCAAAGCAGTATTTGTTGATGTTTTTGCATTTTACATTTTCATGCTTAACTTTTGGAAGTGAGTGTATATTTATTAATAACAGCACACAAAACATAAAAACGATGATTCTTCTTTTTGCGAGTGGTACAATCATGCTACCAAAAGACTCCAACCACCAAACCATTCATGATAATCTAAGTGAATATCTCTTACAAATAGAAAAATAAAAATCAATGCATCAAAATCAAATGCTGTGTTTTACACAAGGATGTTGAGGATCTGTATCAATATAAACATCCTATGATAAACCACTTTCAATTATCTTGGAGGAATAATTAACAAGCGATTATCACGGAAACCCTAAATTACAATCATTAAGAATCAATGGAAGAATTAAAAGTACTCAATACTTATCCAAAATCTATGCAACCTATCTAAAAGAGTGTAACCTATCTAAAAAAGGTGTAACGTATTTAAAAATCCTCAACAGCCAAAAAAGCAAAATTCTGCTAGTAATAACCAAAGAAGAGCCCTATATTCGAAAAAATATTAATAAGAATATTTTTGGCAATGCCAACTCTCTCGAGTTATATCAAGTCTCTGGCCTTTCGGTTAATTCGCAAACTCTGTGAAATCAATAATATTGATATTCAACCACCAATATTGATATTCCAACCACCAAACCATTCATGATAATCCAAGTGAATATCTTTTACAAATAGAAAAATAAAAATTAATTCATCAAAATCAAATGCTGTGTTTTTCACAAGGAAAATTTTCATAAAAATTTTCCAGTTTATATTAGAATTCATATAAACCGGAAAATTTTTATACGTTTATATCGGTCCTCCGGGTGAGGCTCACCACAGATATGCACTACTCGACTTTTTTAAAATTTTGCGTCAATCAATATTTTAAAATTGTCTTTTTAGTGGCGCCATCTGTCGGACATCCTTCTAGATGGCACTATGAGTTTTCTCCTGCGTTCATATTTGAAAGCAAAATTTGCACTAATTGCTTACTCCGCTTCTTATACATTATCCAAGAATTATATTTATTCAAAAAATGTTTTTCATTAATTATTTCTAGTGTACATAATTAAATATTTTAACGATTATTACGATGCAAATTAAATCTGTGAGTACTTTCTAAGTCATCTTTCTATTAATTTATTTAATACTATATCAATAGCTGAAAACAAACATGCATATTGTGCATTAGTCTTTAGATTATTTCACTCTGAACGTGATCATGATGCAAGCTAAACACCTCATCAAAATTATATAAACTAATGGTTCCTGTGATTTTTTAAACAAAGATTTTTTTTGAAAAAATGTATTTTATTAATTATGAATTCTTTCTTTTGTTTATGTCCATTGATATATTTATGGCATATTTTATTACACCTATAATTCTTATTCAATGAAATTTGCTTAATAAAATTGGTGTATTTATATGTAAATTTTCCATAAAATTAATATAATTGAAGATGAGGAAATATTTAAAAATTCTTTTGCTTTAAAATATTCAGTTTTGCTTTTTCTAGAAAGCTTGTTTAAGAAAACAAAAATAAACTATTTCTTTAAATTGAAAATTAAAATCTTTTAAAAAAATAAATTCCTCCTGTACTTATTAACTTACTCTAGTAAACATTTGTAAATATTTTAAATTTTCACGTTTCTATTTCCAGTATTTTAAATAAATGCATGTAATAAAATAAATGAATATACACTGAATATATGTGTATTCAATTTTGAATTTCAAATAAACTTAAAAAATTATTAATTTGAATGAAAAATGCAGAATGTTTGCATTATACTTTATGAAATAAAGAATGGGAAAATTTAATATTCATATTAATTTGACTATGTTTATACTGTAAAACATTTTGTATATAATTAAAATAAAAGTTTTGTACAGTGCAGTAATCATAAGTAAAATGTGATGATTGTATATTAAAAGGTATACAAAATTATCAAAAGCAAATTTAATCTTGAGAAGTAATAAACTTTTCATGGATATGAAAGTGAACATTTTTTATTAAATTAAGAGATTAACATTTGGAAGAAAATAATGTAAAGTTTGTTATACAAACTTTTAATAACAACTTGTTTCATTAACTTTCGGGGGAACTTTTGAATAAGTATTGGATAGTATTCACATGTCTAAAAGCAAATAAATCTGACAATTCATCTCCCACCCCCTCCATAAAAAAAGGGTAGAGAGGAAGCAGAATTTTGACTTTGAACAAAAGGTGTAAAATTTTAACATATGGAGTATGGATAAAGATCCATTACAAAAGACATTTTTAATTCATAGTTATTTTTTATTTTCTTAATTTAATAATTTTGTATTAGTTTACAATTTAAAATATATGGATGTTTATTTATACACTAAAAATCATGCGTTTTTCTTTATATATCAAAGATATATTCTTCAGAAGGGAATTATATGTTTTTCTTTCTCTTTTGAAATAGTAAATGAGAGTTTCGTTACATAAGTTTCTAAGAGAAGCCAATCAACAAGTGATTTATAAGATTTTGGAACATTTATTTTATTTTCAGTAGGATTGCACTTCAAAAATTGTGGCACAACCTGATTGTCGTTGACAGTTTCTCCTCCGGTAATATCCGAAAATTTACTCAAAAAGAATAACACATTCATTTGACTGTTTTCTTGAATATCTGGACGTTATTCTTGAAATTGAAGACATATTTCATAACAAAAGTAAGATTCAATGTTTTATTTTCCTATTTCTTTGAGAAATATGTAGTGAGTTAATAAAAAAATAGGATTTCATCTAGTCTTGAATGCTATAATTGAAGAAAATTACGGAGTGACTAGATGTTACTTTCTGAAACGGAAAATTTGTTTGGACATAGAAATTTCTTGAAGATATAAGCTATTGGTAACAACCAGCGTTTCATGAAAACAAATTTGAAGATTTGATAAAGCATTCATTGTATAAGACTTTAAACATTTGTTTGTAATTTTTGTCATAAATTAATTTAAAGAATGTAAAATAATTTTAAAAAATTTAATGCATTAAATTGGCACTTCTTAAAGGCATGTTGTATTTTTGATTTTTTGAATATTTTCTCAAATATATTATTTTTATTAAAATTAAAGAAGTAGCTGAATCACGTCGTTTATAATTGATTGAGAAATATAAAATATTTATAATATTTTGAGAGTTTGAATGAAATCCATCATTTTTAACTTTATATTAAGTCGCTTTGAAGGAAGATTTGAAATTCATGTACTTCCTAAATGTCAGAAACTCAAATCAATAGATCCATCAATCTTTATATTTATTAAATTTCAGTAATGGACAATAGTGTTCTAAAAATATTCCTTTCAAGATCTGTCAACAATAGCACAAGAATAATGGCTTCCTTTGTGTACTGAAATGCGTCAATATGGTGAATTTTATTTTTTTTAATAAAAGTAAGGAAGTTATTATCACTTATTGACAGAAATATAAGAAAGGAATATTTTTATCTCATAATAAACCTTTGTTGGTATCCACTCATCTAAAGAAAAGAAATTAAAAAAAATTATGGAACATATATTTTGCAAACGTTTGATTTCAAATTTTTCTTCTATAAATACAATCGAAATAATAGATGATAGTATATATATATATATATATATATATATATATATATATATATATATATATATATATATATATATATATATATATATATATATATATATATATATATTTATAATTTATAATGTTATAGTATAATACTTAGCTCATGAATAATTTTGAATAGATTGAGCAAAGTATGAGTATAGTCGAGCACCTATTTCTGCAACACAAATCAATGAATCAATGTTATAATCATCTATTATTTCCAAGATATAATTTTGCACATTTATTTAAATTTATATTTTTTCATAATTCGTAAGAATGGAAATTTGTACTAATATCAGTTATATAATATTTAACCCTTTTGTGACGGGAAGCGCTAACGCGTGCTTATCGCAGAGGCCGGCCGTTTCTTTTGCGAGTTTCTGTCCAGGATTGGAGATGTGTTTTTGCTGTTAAGCCTAAATCTATGAATTTACGAAGTATCAATGCATTGTTTAATAATACTCTGTAAAGAATTTGAACGGCATATGCTTTTTTTATATACATATATACGTATTTTAGTTACTTAAGTCATTTCTTATTTAAATATATATTTTACTTATATTACTTACTTTAATAACTTTTTACATTATGTATCTTCAAACTAAATATGTTACTTAAAATTCATTAGATACATCCTCAGGATATTTACTCCTCAGATACAGATTAGTCTCTTCAGTAATAATTTCATTATTGTATCATCAAAATAATACCTAAAGAAATTAATTTCTTCTTCAACCGAATTACCCACTTTAATTCCAGGAGCTGCTTCAAATGGTAATTCTGGTAAATTTTCTATTTTGAATGGTCATGGAGAAGTAGTTGCTTTCGATGTACTCATCATCTTTAGATTCGCTCGAATGTTTATGAACAGAACGATCAAAATATATTTTAGTGTCACTACTACCAGAATCATTTTTAGAATCAATATCTGAAATATTTTGCATCATTTCAGGCTCAGTTAAATATTTTTGACATTGCAATGGTAAAAACTGAAAGAATTCACATCTACAAGATCCACTAACAACTGGACTGCAAGCCAACGCTCTAGCGAAAATAAAACTCCCCATTTACTATAAGCAAATACCACGTGCGAATTTAAAGAGCCTTCATAAAGCATTCCATTCGGAAGCATTTAGTCCCCCCTATGTTTATATAATCGAAAACCATGCTTCTCTCATTTCGAGTAGATGGTCAAATCTACATGTATCTGAAACCATATGGACATACAATGACATCTTGTGCCGAAAATCATAGTTTTTGAACCGTTCTAGGACAGTGGCATAAATGTGTGACGGACGTGGGTGAAGGAGAAAAGGCTCTATCACGCCTGTGTGTCGGCCGAGAAATGAGTGTGTCTCTTGCCGCCACGTATATGTGACAGTACGCGCGAAAGGGTTTTAACATCTAAATTGCAATTAAATCATAGTTTTTGGTTTGTGACTATCGACATAAAAATAGATTTGGGCCCCAAAATAAATTATCATTACTCAAATGAATATTTTATTGAGTTATACTTTAAACTCATGTAAAAATAAAATGATCTTTAAAAAAATAAAAATGATGAAAAAAAATAAAATGATCTTTAAATTAAGTTTAATGTATGGGACTCGCGCGATTTACATGCATAGGAGAAAAACGAATAACCAAGAAAATAATTTAAAAGAAATAAATGTAAATGTATTATACTATAGAACGAAATACGTTTTTCCTAAAAATAATTTATACTTAGAAAAGAACACAGTTCAGAGTAATAAAACTAACATTTTCAGCACTCTAGAAGAGATTAATACCCATCTGTCAATAACATATCCGAAACCAATACAGAATCAACCCATGATTAAATACGTTTCCAAATTTCTGATCATAATTTAATAAGAGAAGTATATTTAGAAAAATATTTGTCAAACATTTCTTAAATTGAGATAAATGATCCTCGTCTTTTCTTAGAGCAAAATGTAACTTTTACTTTTATGCTGCTAGTTTTGACTATTGTTTATCTGTATTTAGTTTTACATCCGTATATATATTAGGAAAAATGCATGTGTTTCATGTGTAAAAAAATAAATATTTATAAAAAGTTAGTATTTAGTGAAAGCTGCATGGTATAAATATAAGCGTCAGAAATATAATATTGCTTACATAACTTGGCAAATATAGCTTTACAACATGCTACTGTAGGCGAAAATAATAACAAATAACAAAGTATTTATTTTACATAAAAAATTAGTAAATACTAGTTAATCACAATAATACAACAATTAAAAGTAAGCTTTTATAAATGGTGGTAAAGTATATAATGCCACTCAACTTGTCTAGTGGTCAGCGTGTCTGACTGCGGATAAGGAGGTCCTGGGTTCGAATCCCGGTTCGGGCATGGATGTATTTTCTCTCTCTATCTATCCTGTCTTTGTCCTTTCCTTGTATGAATGTGGAGTGAATGGTTGCCTACCCTATAAACGGGTCCCTATGGCATGTGTGTACTGAGGAAGTCGGACTCCACACCAAAAATATGGTTCAGTTGGAAAAGTGGAGCAGCGCACCCTATATTGCCAGCCTGGCTGGCACACGACAACAACAAAGTATATAATGTTTTATTTTAGTACATGCGGGAAATTATTTTACTTATTTCTAACAGGTAATTAAAAATTCTGAAGATTGGCAAGTGATTTTGTATATTATTATTGAAACTGTGTTTTTAAAGTTATATATATTTCCAGAGAGATGAAAAGAAATTCCAAAATCAATTCTGATTTGAAACAACATAATATATGCAAAACCTGTTCTTTCGAAACTAAATTATTTTGTTCATAGCTTGCTACGTATCTTTAAAGAAACATTTTTCAGTTTAAATGTTGTCCCCATGAATTCCACATTAAATGTATGCATATTTCAATTACGTTCTAAGGGCTGAGATACCCTGGTTGGTTAGGGCGTCGTTCTCACTATCTGAAGTTAGTGAGAGCAAATCCCTTCTTAATCGAAAATCTTTCGTGCTCACTAAAGGTGGCTGGGGTACGTTAAAACTGTGCGTGGTCGCAATGTCCTCCAAGTGAATTGATACTTCTGGGAGTGGTATACTAAATATTGAGGGACTTCTGCTTGATCCCTGATTCAAAATCACCACGAGGCTCTACTCGTCTGCTTCTGCCTAATATGTAGAAACCAACTCAGCGCTTGGTACAGGGAAGGATGCTGGTGCAACAACAACAATTACGTCACAAAAATTTCTGTTGTAAATTTCATTATGAATTTGATATTGTATCTTTATATGAATTATTCGGAATAGATGCACTGTTTTCAATTAAAAAAAGTTGAAGTCAAATTATCAGATGATACTTAATTATGATAATTTGACTAGAAGTTTTATTAAACTTCGCAATAGTAATTATGTTCCACATTCTTTTCTCATACATCTGTACTTATGGAAAAATACAATTAGAATATTTAAACAATGAATAATGAGAAGAAGGAACGCAATTATATACATCAAGAGTAATATATGAATATCCAATTACTCGCAATTATTTTTATGTTGATATTAGTTGATATTTTACTTTCTAGTTAATTCATGGTTCCAATCTTCTAATTTGAAACGTAGACTTTTTCATTTGAACTGAATACATTTCTTTAAGTCTGACTATGAACTATAGCATAGTATATATATTATTTTATTTAATGATAACTTTGGTCACACCAAATTCTATTTCATTATGACGAAAAAGGCTTAACTTATCTGAGACTTGTTCTCTGTTGAGAAGTTTTAAGTCTGTTAAGCATTTAATTAAAATATGTGCATTTGGTTAAAGTAACTGTCAGTATCACGTTATGTTATTAGATTCAATTTTGATTTAGTTTTTTTTTTCAATTCTACCAAGTTAAAGTGGCTCTATTACCTAATTTTAATATATATTAACGCAAAATATTAACCTCAATAAAAATAGTTCCTTGTAAAAATGACTCTTGTTGTTGTAAGAAAAAATATTTATTTATTTAAAATTAATAAGCGCTAAAATTCACACGTATTACTTAAAAAAAAACATTTTTAAAATGATTTTACTATGAAAACGTTTTTAAGACTTTGAAGTACAATAAAATGAGGAAGAATGTAGTTTTTTAATATATTTTCAGTTAATTTTATCACGCATTATTCGGATATTTAATATTAATACTGTTACACGTTAATACGATAAATATTTTAGAGAAATGTCTTCTAATGCGAAAAAATGTATTATAAAAATTGGAAAGCTATGTATGTATATAAAAATTGAAGAATAAATAGATACATATTTTTTTTATGTCAAAGCTATTCAATAAAACTTAAATAAATGTAATCTTTATATTACATATAAATAAAGCCACATTTTATGATTTAAACATTCATACTAAGCTAAATAATTTTAAACTTTTTGTTTTATTGGTAGTAATTTTACAGATATATATATATATATATATATATATATATATATATATATATATATATATATATATATATATATATATATATATATATATATATATATATATATATACATATATATATATATATATATATATATATATATATATATATATATATATATATATATATATATATATATATATATATATATATATATATATATATATATATATATATAGCTTTTTAATATATTTTTAACTTTTAAAAGCATGTCCTTTAGAAAGTTAGAACTTTTGTTTAACTAAAGAATTGCAAACCTTAACAAATTTTGACAATTTTGTGATAAGCCATTTAGCATTCATTACTATCAACTTTAGAATATGTTGCTTTAATTATTCAACCTAAATTGGGAAGTTAATTTTTCTTAAAAATCACTACTTCACTTTAAGATACTAAAGTAATGAAAAGATTGTAAGAAACACAAAGCAACGTCTGTTCTATTTTTACTGAACTTAAGCAGTCTTGTCAGTTTATGTAATGAGCGGAAGACTCCCACATTAATCACTATGCTGACATATTCTTGGCAGATTTCAGTACTTCACAATCTTGCCTAACATTGTCTCGCGTCTCTTTTAGATGAGATTAATATGTTTTACGGTTTCGGAAAGAAAACATACAAGTTAGGAAATTATTTTTATTGACTTCTCGTACCAGAATAACACCCCCACTTCTCAATCTTCTAATATTCCGCAACAAGAACATTTTTCAAGATAATAAATTTTGTTAACTTAATATCATTTTATCAAAGAAACTAGGTTAATTAAGGACAAAAATTAATTTTAATAATGTTATACTTTCAAAACGAGTTAGTGTTGTTCCTTTATATTTCAGTTCTTATAGCAACAGTTTTATTACGCAATTTTGGTTTTTTTATTGAATATGTGAACATAATTTATTATAATTTAAATAAAATAATTTTAAAAATCTATTATAAAATATGTATATTTCATATCTTAAATGAATCCACTCAGATAATTTTAAGAAAGTTTGATTTCTAACTTAGATATTCCCTATTAGATACCTTTCTAGATAATAGCAGTTACCTTTCTTGAAGCTTCTTATCGGAGAGATATTTAATGCAACTGTTTCTTCTTAGAGCAATAATTTATGAGCAGGTAATGGATGTTGATGCAGCTTAACTCCAAATTGTGTAAAAGCAATCGCTTAGCTAAGCTGATAAGGTAAATTGTTAATGTCTGCAGAACGAAGAAGAGGAGCAATAATTGTCCGTTTTCCTCAAATACGATTTCTACGAATATCCTTTTGCATTTAAATTTATGAAAGAAAATATTATTGCTTTAAAGCAATTTTGAAGAAACTAGTCAATTATACAATAAATGTGAAATTGTAACATAATTTATTCATGAAATTATTGTGGTTGTAAATCCACAGATTAACACCAAAGTATTGAAACTCAATTGCACTTTCTTTCATAAATTGAAAAATGATCCATAAAAGCAAATTTGAAATTGCAAATATACCATTTTTAATGTTAAATGACTGAATTAAATTAATTTTAAACTGTGTAAATAAATATCATATATTGTATATTTATTTAATACCTTTAAAAAATGATTTTATGTGTAGGGAATATTCCCATAACTATTCCCAATTCAATGTGCAATAGTAAAAATATAAGTACGTCACATATTACAATTACGATTATATATTGTTTTAAACTGTATAATGCACTTTAGAAGTACTTTTATTTAAGATTTGATAACCATATTATTTGCATAAATATTTTGGTTTTAATAATAGAATCAATTATCTCCAGTCCATTCCAATGAAGCCAAATTTGATTTATCTTAAATATTTTAAATTTGTTTTAAAGATTTTTTAAGGTGTAGTTAGTCATTTTTAAAACACTATGTATAAATCTGTTCTTTGATATTAAAAAATGTAACCTTAATTTTAACTAATAATTGGATTCGTTTGTCTCTCGCCGGTCATCTTTTGTGCACAAATTTTAATTAGAGAAGGATATACTGTTTAAAGTGAGTTGCGAACTACTGCAAACATTCATGCCTGAGGTCGGATTCGAACCTACAAACTATTGAACCGAAGAAAGAGCGTCAACCATTCGGCTGCATTCTTGGCCGAATAAGTAGGATCATCATCCATGAAGAATCTATATTTATTAAATTACTATATGCTAAAATAATGACAATTAATATTTTGATATGAAAGAAATATAAATAAAATTATTATATTCCTCTGTCAATTTTTTCCCGCGTTAAATTGACAGACGCAGCGTAAAATTTGACGAAAATTACATAAAAATGTCATCTTCTTCTTCTTCTTCGAGTTGGGTTTGTATGTCATTGAGCACCTCTGCTTTTTAAAAAATGTCATTCTCTGGCTATTATAACATAAAAATTTCGGTAACAGCGTTTATAATTTATAAGAAACAAAATGTTGATTTAAACTCCTTCTAATATTGTGTAATTAAATTAAAAGATGTAAAATTCCAGTCTAGATCTTTTTTTTCTTTTAGACTAAAACGGATGGAAGTAGAGAAAAATGCTTCAGGCATTGCGTGTGTGTGTGCAACGCTTTATTTCTATAGTCACATAAAGTATTTTTTTTAAAATGTATTTACGGTTTTTTTAATTAAAAAATTCTGTATTTTTAAGCTAATGCTATTTTAGCATTTCAAATACATCACCTGTTTAGAGTGCAAAAAGATTTTCATCATAAGTCTCATTCAATTTGTTATTAGGATTTATACATGAAATAAATTACACATGAGAAACATCATTTTAAGATGCTCTAAATTAAATTATTTAGTATTGTGTACATTGTTGTGTTTTAAAATATAGGGCATGTTTTTAGTTAAATATGATATTTTTCAATTATTAAGTCTTATGTTTACTTTTTGATGCTCTATATAAAAATTATTTACGTCATATTTAGATTTGTTTCTGTTTCCATTGCATAATATTATTGTTATCTTTTCAGTTAATAACCATAATAGAACAGACAATTTATTGTGAAATCTGTGCACACTTACATTAATCTACAGAACTTCATGTTTTCATTTTATCCTAAAATTCCTGCAGTACTGAAATTTTTAATTCCTTGGATATTTTGGTATGGCATCTATAAAAAATACCTAATGTATCTGATGAAAAATTTGCTTTTATTGTACATAGCATATTTATTAACTTATACCGTTCATATAACTCTTGGGGGTTTCCGTCCTCAAGATATATTTTTTCGCATGGTAAATTTTAATCAAATACGCATACGGTAAATTAGGTACAAATTATCTATTCATTAAGTGAATTTCACACACACACACACACAAAATAGTAGAATCCCGGGCAGATATATAAGTGGGTACATTTACATAAAATATTATCTATTTTAATTATTTATATATGCATTTTTATCAGTTAGCTTGTGTTTTAAATTATAGAAAAATATAAATTTATATATTACGTTTTAAAACAGTAAGTTACATGTTTATATTTACGCTAGTAAAGAGACAACACTTCATAAATCTACAGCTAAATAGCTGTTAGTAATTTTAAACCATAAAAACAATGATTTTATGAAGCAGGAGCAAAACATTTTTCTCAGAACTTTATGAGATTTTAAAAATATAGATTTCAAAATACTCAATTGTTTCAAAAAATTGTTAAAGAAAACAGTAATTTAAATCCATAAAGATTAAAAATACTGCTTACCGTATTTGCTGTCCTATAAGCACTTTTCCTTTGAAAATTGGTGTGAAAAACGAGGTGCGATTTATACGTCGAGATTCAGAACTTTTTTTATCATACTGTGGGGATACTACAGTTATGTAGGCTTCTCAGGACACGCATGCGTTGTTACAGAGCGATCCTGACTGGATTTGCTTAAACTTTCTAATTTTTCCAATGATTTTATATGTATGAAATTTATTATATATAATTTTGATAAAATTCTTACTCAGCTATGACTCAGAAACAAAGTTGGCATACTTGTAACACAATATACAAATTATATATGACTGCCTTTGTTAAAGAAAATGGTAAAATGGCCATTGTGAGCCATTTTGTACCACACTCCCAACTTAGTAAGTCATAAGGACTTGGTGAAATCAGGAAAAAAACCTTTAAAAAAATAACAGCAAACAACAAATGGAAACTGCACAATGGTCTGAAATTGAGGCAAAGTTAGAATACTTGAGTTTTAGGCAACAGAAAAACGGGACTTTCTTGTCAACAAAAATGATTATTCCCCTTCCGAAAGTTACAACGACTGATAAATGGATTACCAATTTTGCTGGATCAACATTAAGGTATTCAAGATTCTTGAAGAGAAACTAGTTATATAACCGAACTGAAACAAAAATATCGTAAAAGTTGCCAGGCATTTAATGTAGTAATGCACTTGTAGGTACCGGGGCCAATTTGTCATTTAAGGACTCAAATGTTGATTTAGAAATAGTCTCAGGGGACTCTTCTAAGCATCTGGGTTTTGACGAAGAAAATTAAAAGGTGTACTTTTCCGATGATTTGTGTACTTGCAAACTCTGTTATTTTGTAATTATATTACATATTACCTTACATTTAAAAATTGTTACTTTGTAATTGCTATCAGTAATAAAAATGTATCCTTCAAAAGTGTGTATAAAATGAGGTTCATCTTATAGAAAGTTGTGTCTTTTAGACTAGCATATAATTAATCTATTTTTTTAGAGAAACTGTGAGAAAGTTTAGATGCATTCTTGACGAATCAAATTATTTCTTCATTCAAATTTGATTTTCCCGTTTAACATTAGGAGTTGGCGTTATTATGTATACAAATATGGAAATATTTAATACATAAAATGGAGCTCATAAAAGGAAAAAATAAGCTGCACCAATTACGAAAGAATAGGTTAAAAATTGTTTTGAAAACCAAGAATGATAACGATTTTAATTTATTCAATCGAATAACTTTCAAGGCTTAGTAAGAAATAAGTTTTAGATGTTTATTAAATAACAATTAATGCCAAATTGGAAAGTAAGGTAGTATTACTAGTAAAGAAAACATTCCTGAAATTTTCCTATTTAAAATGTTCATTTACTTATATACTAAGTGAGACAGTGGAATATATAGCTAAATTCATCTTTAAGATTAATAACTGATATTTTAGCATAATGGACTATATTTTAAGCAATTTTCTTAAAATTATGCTATCAACCTCTGTTAGGAATGGCATGCAGTTAAATAACTTCTGAAGCAGTTTAAGATATTAATTGTTTCAATCAGATGAGATTATATGACTCTCTAGTTATCAGAATTATCTACTTTTCAAATGCAAATATCAACATCATATAATGGATAACTAAGGCAGCATGGTGTCCTTTGAATATGTTATGCTTTTGTCTTTCTTATAACATCGGCAGACTTGGCTGATAGTTCGTGTTCCACTAGCATACTTCCCTGTACGTAACCCAGAGTTGAGCTACACCTGTTGTTGTCGTATACCTGCTAGGCTGGTATTATGGGGTGCGCTACTCCACTTTTCTAAATGAACCATATTTTGGTGCGGAGTCTGTTTTCCTCAGTACACACATGACATAGGGACCCGTTTATAGGGTAGGCAACCATTCACGACCCATTCATACAAAGAAAGGACAAAGATCGGATAGACAGAAAGAGATAATACATCCATGCCCGAACTGGGATTTGAACTCAAGACCACCCTATCCGCAGTCAGGCATTCTAATCACTAAAGAGTGTTCCACTTGTTAGGTAAAAGTAGACGAGTGAGCGGCTTTATAATTTAGAATCAGGATACAATAAACAAACTCATTAATGATTGATCTGCCATCCCCAGAGATATTATTTTACCTAGAAGACATTGCAACCACAACATTTTCAAAATATCCCAGCCACCTTTAAGAACATGTTTAATGGTTAAACTGAGATTTGAACTCACTACGTTTCGATTGTGAAAATGACTCCTTACCCAACCAGGCCAGAGCCGTCCCTTGATAAGCAGCATTGTAAACCATATTTAAGTGCCATACGGAAGAATATTTGGAAGATGAAACTATCCCAATAAAACTGTATGCAGTAAATAGATATACAACATTACTCTCCGGATGGTGGACAGAATAGAACAGGTAGTATCGACTTGAGTGTCTTTAATCTGAAGTGTTTGAATTTATTCTTAAGCCAAAATAAGCCTTTTTAAGTATTTCTATAATGTCGGAATGATATGAATAACCATTATGCAAATATCTGCTTCAGTGGACTTGCTTTACTCTAACCAACATATTTTGGGTCTATTAAGCAGCATTCTTATAGTGTATGGACTGTATGTTTTATTACTAATTAACTTTTGAATAATTGTATCTGTGTTTGAAAAATCAATAAAAATTTTAACCCCACTGTAATTTTCGTTCACAACATTGAAAAAATTCAAGAGGTCTGAAATAACTTATTTACTTATTTACTTCAACCGTGATTAATTAAAATGAATTGATTCTTGATTTGTAAACATGAACTTTTATTTTACTAAGAGACGTTTGATAAGGCCATTATCAAGCTTATTGTTTCCTTATGTGGGCATATTTTTCAATTCAATTATGAAATCTTGGCATGGAAAAATGTAACTTGGTAGTTAGCAAATTTTGTATTGGTCCTTTTCATTGATGTTAATGACAAACGCCATAGACAGTTCTTTAACAATCATAAAACAAATTTGAATGATAAGTGAGAATTTTATTCTACTTTTGGAAAACAATTGCTTATGTTCATGGTTGTTAATCCTTCAAAACATAAACATGATAAAGATATAACATGATGTGGACAGAACCGGAATATTGGAGTGATAGAGTTGCAACCAACCATAATTTGGGAGGATTAATGTGCGAAGCTTAAAATTCTTTGAATTAATAAGCAGCCTTTTTGTGATGTAAATCCTAGAGAATCTCAATTATTATCCTGTGCAATTAACATATTAAAACTTAGGTAAAACTAATACAGGATTCCACAAAAGTTTAAATCTTGCCTATTATTTTGATAACCATACACTTGTATAACTTTACGATAAAGAAATTTATTCGTAAAACTATTAATATTATGATTTTTTCTGAAAAAATCTCTTATATTAAAAATTAATGGTTTAATAATTAAAGATATAAGTACTCTTTTGGATTAAAACAAATCATTTAAAACTTCAGTTTCCTGTCAGTCAAGAATCAAAAGAGCTTCATAATAAATATCTCATATTCTAAATGCAAATTTCATAATTATCAAATAATTATTATTCATGATTATCTAGCATTGAAAATACAGCAAAACTTTTTATTTTTAAATTTGCTAATTTACTGCTACTTTTTTAATTACCAAAACTATTTAAAACTGTCTTCTAAATTATTTTTTAGTACTTACAAGATTTTAATCAAATTGAAAATATTTGATTACTTCAAATTAAATAAAATGTGTTTTCCAAAAATGTACTTTATAAAAAATAATAGTACATATATATATATATATATATATATATATATATATATATATATATATATATATATATATATATATATATATATATATATATATATATATATATATATATATATATATATATATATATATATATATATATATATATATATATTATATTTTTGTTTCTTTATTTAATTTAAACTGTTTTATTTCGTTTCAACTTTAAATATTTTACGTGTGTCTGAAGTCTTACTAAAACTATTGTTACAAATTTGACGCTGAATAATTTAAATTGTAAATATTCTAAGTAAACTGGAATACGAAAGATGTTTTAAATCATGTATTTTAGAAACTGAAACTCATAGAAACTCTTTATTTATAGGATACATGTACGATTAATTCTTAAGTTTCTAATGTTAAAAGAGTCTGCGGTGTAATTTCTGTCGCACCTTTGAGCGATATATTTAAAATCCTTGCTAAGTCAACTCAATACAAAGATTTCAGATTCAAAAGCAAATGTAAATTACAGTACATCTTGTTCAATATTATTTTTACTTGAAGACAATTTTATATATAAGGAAATGATATTTCCAAAAATATACCCCTTTGAACGCAATATATTACTTCCATATTAAATAGAACATAATGTAGCTTTGGATTTTGTATCCGAAGTTATCAGAAATGTTCCAAATTTTATAAACATATCGAACCATTTTTCAGCGCCAAATATTTCTAGTCGAAAACATGTTACGTAATAGAAATGTTCATAAAAGTTATTTTATAAATTCGAGTCAATCTTTGAAAAATTTTAAAGTTATATATACAGCAAAAATAATGAATTTTGTATATGTAACATCTTTCATTTAATCTGTGACAGATCTTGATTAAATTTTCGAAAAGTTTCATCTCATTTAAAAAGGCATAAGCAAAGATTTGTCAATATAATAGTATTTCAGAGCAGTGTAATGAATTTTTAAAAAAATCTCGTGAAGTCGAATATCATTTAATGATTTTTCATCCATAATTTATTTTATCTATTTTAAATAAGTGTGAATATTAACATAGTTTCGACTTTTTAGAATTTTGAATGAAACACACACGATGTTTAAGAGAATGGTTTTGTGGTTTTAAAATAAAATGATAAGTCAACAGACTGCGTTGACAAAGACAATTTATTTGATACAATTTCAAATATAAATAATTGAATCCAAAAAGCATTTATTTATCTTATGAATATATGATAAATATCATATTAAAATTTCTAATGTTAGCATTCAACCACGATCATTCTTTACAAAAGGAGCTTTCGATAGTTGCATTTAATATAATTGATTATACCATGGAGAATATTTTGTTAGGTAAGAGTTAGGTAGTAAATGGGAAATATTCCCAGAAAACATGTCAGACATTTCAACATCAGCAGTGCAGTTACTTGTATGAAAAATTACGAATCTTTAATAACAATGTCGATTCAAATTGCTCAACCAAAAAAAAATTTTAAAAATTGGAAAAAAAGAGAAAAAGGATGATAAAAAAATGCATGAAAATGTAGATTTCCATAGAGAGATTTTTGCAATTTTATAGTTTTTAAATAGTAATTTAAAATATTGTTGTGTCTTTTGGACCATTTTAAGAATCAGATACTATTTTGTAAAATGATGAGTGTTCATAAATGTTCTTAAAAGAGAATGTCTTCAATATATTAATTCTATATGTCTTTCTAATATTTCCATAAAATACAGGATATGAGAGACTGAAGAGCTTTTTGGAAAATCTATATTGTTTGATCATATTTGTCTATAATAGTGCCAAATGTACCGTTCCTTAACAAACATATCAAATATACGGATTTCGTTTTGCTTCTAGATTAGAAATAACTAAAAAAAAGTTATTATATACAATTTTTTAAATGTACCCTAACTTGCATGATCTAATATTACAGGAAAAACAGTCAATCTTCTCCCAGCAGTATTGATATTCTTTGTAAAAGAAAAATATAGCCCATGTAAAATTCAACATCAACTTCACATAATTCCATTTTAGCTATTAACATGAAATGAAAAGTTTGCTCCAAATAAAGATGAAATTATTTTATTTAAAATAGTTTAAAGCTGTCTCTTAAAACTCTTTTAAAGAAATAATTAGCAAAAATTTATATTCTTCGTGATTTCATTTGTTTGGTAGTACGGATATATCAATTGTGTCCATATATTGGTTTGTTTGTCTTGTCAAATGAAAAGTAGTGTGAGTTTTTAAACTGTTTTTTATTCCAATTGCTTATTGTAAATCTTTTCTAATTTGTTATTCTTCTTGTCTCCATTCATATCCATAAAAAATATATTCCCTCTACATTGATAATTGCAAAACTTGACTTCTACATTTGCAAGATCTTTCACTGCCATTAATCATAACTTATAATTTTATGGAAGTAATTGATTATGATTTTGATTTTGCATAAAACTAATCAGAATCGTGATTTTAAATAAAAGAAAACTAAAATTCTTCGTTGATAATTGAAGATATCCCTTTCCAGTACTTGACAATAACTTTCCATTCTGTTTTGCACCTTATTTTATTTCTAACAAAGTCGGTTTCAGTAATGTAAAAAATCATTGTTCAGAATACAAAGAAAATAAATGGAAGAAACTTTTGTGGTAATTGTGACATCGTATTAATTCCTTTTAGTGAATAGTTAGGAAAGTTGACTCCGTGTTCTGTTCTTTGCAACTTAATCAGAGAAGCAACATATGGAATTATTTTTAGAATTTATCTGGGATTTCTTTCATCCGAGAGATAAATTATATTTCCTATGAAATACGAGAGGTTTCAAACAAAAATAACCAAAGCCGTGGAAAAAGTCTTTCATTTCTTACGATCATTGGGTAAGAATTTTTTTCTGTATAAAATTTTCATTCTTTCTCTGAATTGTTCTGTATATCGTTTTGTGGGCTAAGATTTTTTAATCATAAAATTTCAGTTACGTTCTTATAGTGAGAAAAAACAGTTGTTTGATAAAAATCTGAGGATATGAGCATTAAACATGCAATTCATTAAACAGAAATCCATAATTAATATTATTCACAAATATAAATACTTAGTATTTAGAGTTAACTATTCCCTAAAATCTCAAAATTTATTACTTATCAAATCTTAGAGAGCAAACAATGAAATTATAATAAATTCCTTGAGTTTAATCAATTTGAAATATTTTATGATGTAATAAAAATAATATTTCATAAATATCGCCAATTAATACCGTTATTTAAGTAATTGATCTTTTGAGCTACGCCTAGGCTTGCTGATAAAAATTTTTAAGGCTACTAAGTTTGCTATTAAAACACGAAAATATTTGTGAACTTATTGATAACTATGTCACCTTAAGCTAATTTTCTCGTGATGCAAGATGCAATCTTCTCTTGGTGCACATCACAAATCAGCAAGAGAATTGTGATATGCGTAAACAGATGTGATATTTGACAGTTTCAGAACAAAGGTCTGTGCCTTTAAGCGCATTACAGTAACAATAGATGTAAGCTCACCAGGATTTTTCAAATACCAAACATTCCCAGACAGTATCAAGGCTCCGTATATGTATTTACTTATAAGAATAGTTATATCAAATGCATTGGAATGCCATCATTTTGTACACTCGAGCATTACTAAGAATATTTGAATTATGCAGCAAAAGTATTATGTTGACTATCAAATTATCTATCTCGTATATTTTTAGTTATCCACCATGAGTATTTGAGAGAGAAATAACTACAGTTGAATTTACAACAGAATGCTTATAATTTTTGGCTCGGAAACAATTTTTATCTTGTTGTACAAAATATAGAATAAACTTAGCAGTTGCTGCAATAAAAACCACCAAATCGACTATTACTCGAACAGATTCAGTTTACTTTCTTGTACGAGATTACCTTCAGTGTCAACGCAAAAAAACAAACTTTTATACACCTTTCACACTATTGGACTGATTAGACATGAGAGTTTTTAATAAAAAGTTTCTTCAGTAAAAGCAAAAGATATGAAATCATCTAAAAGGGTAGTGCTTTCATACTTTCCCTTTTCTTCTGAATAACTATGTTTTACTTCGAAATTGAAGAACTCTTTATCCCTCAGATTATATTTCAATATTTGAGAATTTCGTTTTGGTTGTCGCTCAACGGTCATTTCTTACACACGAGAGCAAACTAGACCGGGACCTACGGTTTAAAGTGGATTCCAAACCACTACAAACATCCATGCCAAAGGTGGGATTCGAACCCACGAACTGTTGAACCGAAGGTAAGAGCGCTAACCATTCGGCTGCCAGCTCGGCTCAACATTTGAGGAGTCAGCAGATGATTAAGCATCAAGTTCAAGCGAAAGGATCTCTCTAATTAATTCAACAATGTTCTTTATTACTTGGAAATGTCATGGTTTATGTTTACATTTTGATTTTATCAAGTCCTATAATTTAAGCTCATAACCCTGCATACTTTGGAAAAGATAAAAGTCTTTGGTGATGAAGGAATGCTTTTTGTAGGAGTTTGTATATATACATCCTGCAAAGATATTCCAGCATTGTCCATTTTCATGATACTACACTAAAACAATTATCTGTGAGAATTAATTCTATAAATGTAATTGAATTCTGTTGTTCATAATTGCTGGCAATCATTCATACACCAGAAGTAAGCTTATACATAAATAAAACAGCTCCATTTGTCTTATTCTGTGACATTAATGGGCCGAAAACTTACTTCCGCTTATCAACAAGGACGTTTTATTCGATTTATCTATCTATTTATACCTTTTATGCAGTGATTGTTTTAGTCAGCAATAGGAAAGCATCTGCTCAACAATGGTCATTTCTTTCTCTTTATCTCCAAGATTGCAGGTAGAAATGCGCAATAGCACTTGTCTGCTTACGTGTACTGTTGGACAGTATAAATATGGGAGCGAGATGGCCTGTTTGGTTAGGGCGTCAGAAGGTAGTGAGCTCGATTCTCGGCTTAACAGAAGATTCGTTGAGTTCCTTAATGGTAGCCAGGACATTATAAATAAGTCATGAACGCATAGTACTCCAAGAGAAAGAATACCTCTAGGGGCAACAAGTCAAATATTAATGGTCTTCTGTTTGCTTCCTGCTACTAAATTATGAAGACTCGCATCCAGCTGCTATCATATAACTAGTAGAACCTAACTATGAATTAAATACAGGAAAGTATGCTGGTAAACAATAATGGATTAGGCAAGATACTTCTAGGGAATATAAGTGTAGTGGTCTAGAGTATCGATGAAGCTATTCGTAAAACCACTAAAATATTCAAAATTGTAGTTGATATGGTAATACCCACGTGTTTGTCTTTACTATGTTGGCGCATAAATGCCAAAGTATTTGCAAGCAACACAAAAATTCGTGAGAGATATTTCGATAGGACCTTAGAATGGAGAATCAGTTCGTTGAGCTGTTAGTCGAAGCAAGAAGGAATCTTGATCTCTCAATTTATCTTCAACTGTACTATCAAATTCCAATAAGCTGCAGTAGAAAAATTATAAGCAAACAATGGAAAATATAAGGAATTTTCCATCCCTACAGTGAAAACTTGAGCTGCTGCACACATTCATCCATAATTCATGAGTAACATCTTTGGTGATGTTTTTGATAATGTTTTAAGTTCTGCTTTTTAAAGTTATTCATTTTTAAAGTAAAATAATCATTTCAAGCAAAAACCATATTATATTGAGCTTAAACAAGAGATCCCTTACAACTATTAAATTTGGATGTGCAAAAGAAAAAAAGAAATTGGAAGAGCAGTAACATAACACACCAATTCCGGATCCTATAGAATAAGTGATTACTTTGAAATTTATGTACAGAAAATTTTTGAAATTTCTGCATTTGTCCAATTCTATCTAGATTGAAAATCATCTAGAATCTTTGATGGAATCCTTTAGAAAGATGAAGTTATGATTCTTGGTCTGAAGTAGGTTAAAAATCCTTCATATATTCTATATCATCAACCGTAACCAATTTTCTATATCATCTAACTTTTTACTCATGTATAAATTTTGAATTTATGGATATTTTTCCATATATATTAATTATCATTGGAAAACATTAATGTTTTCTTATCTATCAAAATATGTAATTTTATTTACATTCCTATTATTATATTCCTATATACGAAATATGTAATTTTATCAAGATTAGATCTTCATAAAGGGAAATTCATTCTCGAAAAAAGTGCAAATTTGAAAATCCAACTTCTACACATTTATGTTTGTGAAAGCACCTGTTCCCAATTCTTTGGCACAGAAAATTATATGATCAACTTTGGTGCTGCAGAATTTTCTATACAATGAATAAATTTTGCCTTTGAAGTATTCTTCCGATGTACCTGCAAACTTTCCACTATTCCTTATTTTTAAATTCGCTTTTGGAAATATGTTTTTCAATTATATTATAGATGAAAGGCTTTCTCAAGGAAGTATTCTATGACACTTTACTTGTAATCATCATATCCGTAACTTAGTATTCTTCATCAGTTATCATTGTCTATTTATTATCATAAAAAGAAGATAATATATGGTGGATGTTTGCAAAGATCGTATCAGGTTTCAAATATGAGCCTTATTGAGAGACAATTACAAACAATTGTTAGTATACACGCTGCTTATTGTGCAGAGAACGGCTTTAATTTATACTCTACACTATAAACACTGTGTTTAATAGGAATAATCATGCTCATTTCAGCAAAAATTTAGCCAGGAAAATGATTTTATATTAACAACATTCCTATCTGTGGTCATTGAGTAAAAAAATAAAAATGATCGTTGAGTAAAATCGACATTTGATCGAAAACGAACTTGTATTCCTCACGTTTTATGTCTACGAAAGAAATGCATAAAACCGCATAATATCTTCAAGGTACTTTCAAACAGGGCTTTGAATGCTGATCTCTTTGATTTGAATGATTGATAAACACTCTGTCGTGTTTATCAATCACTGTTTTTTTTCTGGAATTATTTTTATGAATCTGCTAAGTTATGAATCTCTTACGCAGTAAGCAACTTTTCATCCTTCCCAACGAGCTCTAGCTTATTTTGCACTTCCCTTGCATTGTGTTTAAATGCGATATATAAACTATTAACATTAGATTTGTAACGAATAGAATTGTCTCTCAATTCTTTAAGATTAATTCGGCACTATTATGTTCAACAAATCTTACTTTTGGCATTAGGAGATCGTATATTGTTCTTCCAACTGCATTGTAATTTTACTCAGTCAAGTGAAAAAATTGTCTATTATTATCTGATTTATGTGATATTAATTCTTTTACAGCTAACATATAGTCGCATCCACCTTGGTATAATCCGCAGATGATAATTAATCAATTTGCTCGAGGCTGAAAATCAGACATAGCGTCCATAATTCTCAACAAATCTATTCATTACATGACAGTCAGTTTTCCTCTTACATGCCGGTCTTCACGGATTGATAGAAAACTTTATAGTACACTGCCTGGGTTATGTTTGTTGACAATATTATCCAAATTTACAATTCAAAACATTTTGCTCCAAATTCAGTTGCTAAAGCCAAATGCAAAGCAACTAAAAATTTAACTGGTGAATATCCGAAATTGACTGCTTTAAAATTATTGAAGATTTCATAAATTTAATGCTATCCTGTTTTGTCCAACATTTTCAGTGCATTGGAATCCCTTGTTGGCAAAATATATGAAATGTTTTTTCATGGATTCTCAGACAACACTGGTCATGATGGCAATAAAAGGACTGATTTAACTGCCAATTCTGCATCGAATCAATCTTCTATCACGGAATGATGAAGGATGATATGATAGTGAAAGGTAATGGGAGAAAGGGAGTAAAAGTGTCCTCTTAAACTATGTGGGAAAAATCTGCAACATGAGGGTCATCTACACATATCATGCATTTCCATTTTCTTGCTATGAAGTGATGACATATTAACATAACTATCTTCTTCGTATCGAATACACAAAATCATAATACAAACATTTATTTCTAGATAAAATAAATCATGAATCTAAAACGCGTGATAAATAGTTTACCGTTTTTCATATTTTGGTTTCATGTTTAGATTTAAATCATTATTGTTTTATACTTATTTATCAAAAAAAAAATCATTTAAAGTTTTATTTTTAACTTTAAATGATTTTTAGAGGAGCCAAAATACTGAAATTTTATGCTTTTTTAAAGTCTATTGATTCCAAGCATTTTGTTATAATTTAAGCTTGCGCATCACTGTGTAAATAAATTTTTTATATTAATACACATATATCTATTTTTCTAATTTTTATTGTATTTTTTAAATTCCTTTCCTTTCACTACACTAAAATTTTATGTGAAGTCAATTAATTTTAAGTACATTATTTAAATTGTAAACGTACATATTATAAATTATTTTTAATATTAAAAAATAGATACTATTTTTTAATTTTAATTGTACATTTCAGGAAATCCATTATATTGAACAATTTTTAATAATGTTGCTTGGTTTTTTAAAAATAAAAAAATATAAAATATACCTTCATAATTTAGATTTGTCGAATGTTGTTATGTATTTGGTATTGCACCACAAAAATCAATAAACCAACCATCGAATAAGTTTATGTAAGCTTAGCTTTAGTTGTAAGTATCAATGGTTGAGGTTGGACAGGCCTGGTTGGTTGTTGCCTCATTCTCAATATCGGAAGGCAGTGATGTAGAATCCTGGCTTAGCCAAAGATTCAATGTATTCGCGAATGGTGGTCGGAGAATGTTAAAATTGGGCTTGGTCGCAATGCCCTCCAAGTGAAATGATACCTTTGGCGGTGGCAAGCCAAGTATTGGGGTTTTTCTGCTGGGTTATTTCTTCAAAATTCTGAAGATTCCACCCAGCTGCTTCTATCTAACTGGTAGAGCCCAATTCAGGGCTAGGTACAGGGAATCATGCTGGTGCAACAACTCTTCATAGCGTAAACTCACCTTTAAGAACAAGGAAACAGGATGGTGCAACAACAACAACTCTTAGTAGCGAAAAGTGCCAGATATAAGATCGCAGCTGCTGTTGAACAACAGGAACTTCTAGTTGCAATTTTGTCTTCAGCATATTCGTCTGTATGGGCAGGTGCTTGGAAGTTTTCAGGCTTTTCTCTCTTGCATGTGAATACAGCCCACTGCCAATGAAAAATATTTTCGGAAGACAATTACGCGCGTTGGACAAATACATTCCACAGACTTAATCTGTTAGGAAGTGCACAACGACGTCTCATAGAATGGTATGTAAAAAAATCGATTGGAGTTTAAAAAAGGAAAATGAAGCTTTGATTAAATATAAAATGCTGCTTAAAATAATAAAAAGTTAATTTTTTAAATGAAATAACACATTCGAGTTAAAATAGCGATATGAGTAAATGAAAACAGTAATCAGTTTCTCATCACAAATAGTATTTGCATATTTTAATTCATAATTCATGCTTTATTTTTTTCTTAGGTATTTTAATATATTTAAATGGCTACCAAGCAATTGCGTATAATTGTTTTTATTGGACGATTACATTGGGATTTTTTTTATCTGTTCTATTTTTCATCTTATGCTAATAGTATTATACTTTAAGTTATTCAAAAATATATTTTTGAATATTTTTTTAGTCTGTCTATAGAAATTTCTCTTCCATCCAAGTATCTAAAATGTAAATGATAATACTAATTTTTGTAATTATTAATTAGTGATCACCCCACTATGATCTAGTTACTAAATAGTTATCTTTACAATATTTTCATGCATTAAGATATATATTTATTTACTCACTATATTAATTAATCATCAAATAATATAAATGCCTAGTTTCACGTTTGGAAATATTTCACTCAATACTGTATACATTTTTCACGAAAATATTCATGTGTATTTGAGAAACTAAATTCTCTGAAAATATACCTATTCTTCTTTTTTTGTTATTTGAATATATTTATTGCTTTGGTGGAGCACATAATATACCTTTAATTTATTCAATGAGCTTATTACATTAAAACCATGCAAAATATTTTTTCATTAATTTATATATAAATTTAGCACATATATGGAGTATATGTCTAAGAAAATATTAACTCATGTTTGTCATCTAGATATATGTTTTTCTAATATGAACATTCTTCTATAGTTATTTAATGTTTATTTTATTTTGTCTCCCTACCGTCTTATTAGCTAAAGTAATGATTCATATTTCCTGTTACAAAATGCATATTTTTAAAATTTGAAAGAATTATTTGCATATATATGGATATTTGAGCAACCACATTAATTTCTGAATGATATTATATTTTTATTTTTCTTCATGGAAAACAACTGAGAATAACTCTCTAAATCTATTAGTGCATTTAGTTTAGAAATAGAAAACATTATTTTTCCTTGTTGATTTGGGAACAAAAAAGACTCAGTTTACGATTATAACCTTTTTACGACTGTAAAAGAATAGAAAATATAAACAGTATCCAAAAACGCAAACATAGATATTATTATTTTATATATATTTTAATCATCTTTTAAGGATGAGTAAATTAAAGAATATACATCTTACCAAAGAAGAATTTGAAATATTTCTTTCACAGAATTTTGCAATTATTTCTAAAATTACTTATTTGTTTTATTGTTTGTCAATTTTCATTTAGAATTTTAAGAGAACTTCAAAAATTAACAAAATTTTATCCCATAAATAATAAACCCAATGCTCAAATATTTTTATACTATACATTTTACGTATTTATTTTAAACATCAGAATTGCCATATTTACTCAAATGTCCCAAATTATGTTTTATACTGAAATAGGAATACCTCATGAATTGTGTTTCTGAAAATCTAAATTTTTAAAAAGAATTGGTTATAGTAAAAGATTCATATTAGACATCACATTTTAAGATCTATTTGAAGATAAACATTGTCATTACCAACACACTATTGTTTGTATTAAATAAATATTTTCATAAATGTCCAGAAAATAAGCAATATGAATAATTACACATTTTCTAAGGAATGTTGATTTTACAAAAAGAAGTTTGCATAAACAATTAAAATTTATTAAATGAATATTAATTCAAAATACAAATAAGTAGTTTTGTAGAATTAAAATTCTTTGAAATACTTACAGTTAAAAATATAATATTTAAAGTCAAAACTAATGTTTAAATTTTTAACGAAACAATTAGATATCACAGTAGGAAAAATATTATAGCTTTTAAAAAAATTTCATTTGATTAAAATAATTATTAAAGTAAAAATTTTCGACACAGTGCCTGAAAAAAATTAATATTTAAAAATAGATTTTAGATCCACTAACAATAAATGTATAAAAAAGTTTTAAAAGAGCTTTTGTAATTTGTAATTGTCCTCCAATATTTCTTCAACTTTTTTTTTAATTTTTAATTTCTTTTATTTTATTATTTATTTATATATTTATAAATTTTTTGCTATTTGAAGGTTTTTTATCAGCAGAATATGCATTTTTATATACAAGTTAAGTAATTTCTTCAGAATGTTTTGTATGCCGTTTTGACAAAAATAATGCTATTATTTTGAATATTAAAAATAAAGCCATGTTTCATTACTTTCAAAAAAAAAAAAAACTTAGCCAAAGTTAGTTTTTTTTTATTCGATATTTTTTATAATAATACATACATTTATATTTAGAGCAATGTAAATTGTTCTGGCAATTTTATTTATCTTTATTTCTAATCAGTAAAATTATTTTTTTAAATTGTAAATTTAAGATTAAGATATTTGTAAAAAGT
The DNA here is from genome assembly GCA_037975125.1 of Latrodectus hesperus. NCBI lineage: Eukaryota > Metazoa > Arthropoda > Arachnida > Araneae > Theridiidae > Latrodectus > Latrodectus hesperus. The sequence goes on from CM075861.1 coordinate 55,428,103, forward strand.
ATTATAATTTTGTAATATTAATTTAAAAAATTTGTTCTTACTAATAGAAGTTACTTTTAAAGTTTTGGTTATTTCTGATGCCATTCTGCAAATTAACATAATTTTTATATATATATATATATATATATATATATATATATATATATATATATATATATATATATATATATATATATATATATATATATATATATATATATATGGTGTATTTATAAGTAATTATCTTTGTATATATTGAAATTTAATAATAATTAAATAAGTATGCATGTACGAGAACACGAAATACACAAATAGAGCTGTACATACGAATTACACAAATAGAGCTTAGTTAAATGGATAGACGTGTTTTTTTAATAAATCACACCGTAAGAATTTTTAATTCAACTGTCACGTACTAATTCCTTTTTACTGAGTATTTTACTTCTTTCTGCATCATTTATTAATTTCTTGCAGGCAGTTTTACTTAAGAGCAAGTAGTTTTATTTTGCTCCATTAGCTTAATGCTTAGACTCTTCATCGTGGAATATTGATAGTATGTCTATAGAGTGTTTCTTATTGACCAGTGTTATAAAATGCTTTTCTACTTTTATGCAGTAAATTATGATGCAAATTTTATAATAAAAACACATTTAATAAGTCTAATACAAAGAGAAAATGTCGATGTCAAGATAGGAATTACAATGAAGAAAGAATAAATTTAATTAAATATTTGAATAGAATTTTAAATATTTAGGTATATCTATTTATTCTTCATTTTCTGATCTTATACTTGAACATTAAATAATTATTTGAAGAGAAATAATAATTGAAAATTCGAGTGGATGTTCAAATATTTAATTATACAAACACAAAATTATAAAGTAAGTACTAACAAAAATAAATACTATCATAGACATTATCATTTGAGAGAATTGATTATGGTGGAAAAATTTTTGGTTTCTCTGTTAATATCATGTAACAAAAGTCAAGAACCTTTGCTGTACTTGTATAACAACCCTAAGCTAATATAAAACTGAAAACAGAATATATTCAATAAATGTATTAATATTTAGTATATAAATTCATGAACACGAATTTTTATTTGTCAATTTTCATTAAATACATTAAATTTTTAATATGTTTAAATCTATAGAAATGTAATATCTATTTGTCACACTTTTAAAACTTGAGACAGTTTAAATAATACACTAAATCAAAAACCCTATATAACACTACCTTAAACAATAATATCCTGATAAGATCCCTCAAAGACTATTTGATAAATATGTTATATAAAATGTAAAATGAGGTGTAGGTAATAAATTAAAGAAGAGCCAACCATATTTTGAAGATTCCAGAAGAATCTTAATAATGCTACTTAGTATATGAAATTAATTTAATAAAATTTATTAAAATTAATCTGCAATTACCTTCTTTGGTTTTTTTTACAAATAACGGACTACTAATTTACTCGCAAATTATGTTTCCAATGATCTACATTTGAATATTTAACATTTTGAATTCCATTCAAAAATGATTTACTTGGTTAGGAATTCACTTTTATTTATATGGGATAACTAAAAACTAATACAACTTTGGGATTCATAAACTTATTTATTTCAATTTTTCCCGTTTCTTTATGTACCTCCAATATTTGTAATATTTATATTTTTTGTTTTTGTGTAATATTAGGAAGTGTCACGGCATAACTTGCTGACATTTGTCTTGTTCCTTTAATGAGAAAAAACACTCCAATATCGTTAACAATTCCTAATAAAGTAGTATTTTCATTTAGAATATTATTGATTCTTTACTATTTTTGTTTAAATTTTTTTTAGTACTTTATTAGTAACTGATTGATTTCTGTTTGTAAAACTAAATATTTGAATTTTACCTTCATCTGATTATTTCAATTATAATTTTCTTAATTATTTCTTACTATTTATCTTTTAATCTACTTATTTCATTTATAATTGTTTTTAATTTTATTTATGGCATGAGTATTTGATTTTTAAAAATCATTTCATCTGAAAATTATTTTTCCTTCCAAATGCTTCTCTTTTTGTAATTTGATTACTGTTATAAATTATTATAGTATTGACAATTCTGAAACAAATTGTTCATGTAAATAATTGTGCTATATTAATTAATATATTTCTTATAAAGTTAACAGATAAAGCCAAAATTATAAATCATGGTTACACTCGATTCTCTGAATAGGGAAATTGAATCCAAAACCTCTGTGACAAAATAATTAAATTTTTATACTTTCAGTATTATATATGATTTGCTTTGTAAATTGCATATATTAGGTGAATGAATGTTAATAATCATTCACTTTCTAATAACATTATCGAACAGCAAAATTAATTTGCAAGTGTCATAGTTTAAAATTAAGATGTTTTATGATTTCGGGGGTCAAAGTAATTATTGTTAATCATGTAATTAATAAATTTTTAAAATTGAATAATTAATTATAAAAACAAAATTGTAGAAAAATACTTAGTTCTCAATGTATCATTTTTATATTAATTTCAAATGTACGAAATATTGATAAAATTATTATAAAATCAGACAAATATAAACTTTTTTTTAAATTTAGTTTAAATTTATTGTGATTTTGTAGACACATATTATTTCATTTTTACAATTTGAATTGATGTCTTTTTGATATTTATTTTTTAATTTTGTTTCCCAGACTATTTCTCATTTATGAATTCGGATGGAAATTGTGTAATGATATTATAGTTTTATTATTAAAGTTTATTAATTTTGTTACTAAACAAAATTTACATGAATAAGAAATATTTAATTTGTATTATTCTTGACTTGTAATTGGTTAGTAAGAATATATACTTTCTTTCAGTTCTCTTAAGATCATAAGAAACAAAGAAATAAATTTCCGTGACAACGAAACGAAAAAAATCTAGATTTTCTAAAAATATTAAAGAATCAGAAAATTTTATGAACGATATTAAATTGAATCTGTCTGGAAAAAAATGATTTTTTTTATACAATATAATCCCAAACATGTCCAGTATACTCAAAATTTGTACGTAGATTAAAATTGCAAACCTAGAAACTTCCTTTACTAAATGATTCCAATAACTATAGGGTGATAAATTTAGATTAGAGGGAGTTTTGAATTTGCTAGAAAACACAAATAATTTTTCAGTGGAAGATTTTGTCATTCATTTCTTCATTCTTATATTTCAGTTATTAGAAATCTTTAAATTTAAGTGTTCACCTATTTTGGGATTATCAGATAATTTAAATTGACTCAATTAATATTTAAGATATCATACACTTTTAAAATGAAAAATCTTTGAATTGTATCCTTCACCAATTAATCTGTACTGATAATTTCAATTAAAATAAAACATTTCCGTGTAATGTTTGATTCTATTTTTTTCGATACCTTTTTAAAGTTATTATACAAGTTTACAATAAGTAGACTATGAGCAAAACATGATTGTACTTCCATTTTATAAACAATATAAAGTTACCAGATTTTTATGGATAATAAAATAATTTTACTGTCGTATTTACAAAAGAAATTAAAACTAAGAACTTAACTTGATTAAAAGATTAAGATAATCTGAGAAATATACCAAAATTGAGTAATTTTAAACACAAACACCTTAAGCTTCCACACGTAAAGATCGTGTAAATATAATCTTACAAAACAGCCATAATGTTTCTTAAATATAATATAAACAAGAGTTGAATGTAATAAGCGAATCAATATTACATAAATAAAACGTTAATAAAAAACATATATTATGACAAAAAATTAAAGTTGAGTATTGCATTGCTTAATCAGATTTGAAGAGAAAAATTTTAACTATTAGTTGTGTGTTCGAGTTATTAACATAAGTAAAAATGATCTTTATCTTAACATTCTTTTTTTATCAAAAATATCTGAAAACCAGCTAAATTTCTAAGAAAATAAAACAGTAGGAACTTATTTATAGTACTGAATTTATGTAATATATTCCTAAAAGTTACATTCAATTATACTGGACTACTTTAATGTGATGTCACCTCATTTATCAATTCTGTCGTACCTGTCTTCTTTATTGGCAGTATTGACTGATCGACATAACGTAATGCGCTTGTCAAATTAACATCACAGTAAATGAGTTCTTTTTCACAAGTTGTTTCCAAGTCTCCAATGAATACTAATGCTTTAATCTACATTGAATTAATTGCATTACATTTTAATAAGGATATGTGATTTTTTTACTTGAATTTATTGTCGTACAACTTTAAGTTTGACAACTGCTTTTATATTGACTCCCTAATTCTAGTTAAAATATCAAATTATTTGCTGTATAAGTTTATAATAAGATACTGTACTTATGAACACAATACTGAAATAAATTTTGAAAATCTAACTAACAGAAGCATAATAAACTCGTTAACTAGCTAATTTTTCTACAAGTATTTCATCTAAATGCATTTTTATCCTTCCCCTTATAAATATATCTGCTCTATATATTTTAATTTTATGTAGATTTTAAAAAGCTGTGATGCATCTTAAATTATTAAATAATATCCTTTACATTCATCAGTTATTATATATCTTTGATTTTAATTTATATTAATATAAATAACCTGAAATAAAAGAATTTACTTCATTTTTATTACTTTTTAATATTATAATATAAATGTCGGGCAGGATATTAACTTGAAAAAACTACTCTTTCTTATTAATTTTGACAGGAAAGTTTTAGATTTTTAAAGTATTACCTGAATTATTTAAGTAATTAAGTCATGCAACAGACTTTTCTATACATAAAAATTTTGAATTTTAATGATAGACATCATAAAACACAATAGATAAAAAAATTGTGATAAGAGCTTATTTTTTTCAAATGATAAATGATATTACAATGTTGTTATATAATGCCCGGCTGATAGTATTTAAACATTTAAATACAACAAGGGTGCAATCGATATAGTGGGGCACCAAGCATGTGTGCCATCATAGTCCCGAAAAATATCTTCGCAATTTATTATCATTTACTAAGCAAAAAACCTTCAGACTTGGCCTGTCATCTCCAGAAGTATCATTTCACGTGGATGACATTGCAACCACGACATATTTAGAGTGCCTTAGACAACATTAAATAACAATACGCATCTTTCATCGGGTCGGGATTCGTACTCACTATTTTTCAATAACGGGAATGATCTAGCAACCAGGCACAGTTTCCTGAAAAAAAATGTTGTCAAATAAATTGCACTCTTGGTACATGTTTGAATGCATGTACATACATTTGATGCAAAATCATTTGGCTTAAAGGAAAAGCAAAAACAAAAAAAGAAATGCAGTTCATGTTTAAAGATATATACTTTATATTTTAATGTCCATACTTAGCAGATTTCTGTCTCCCTTTTTTTTCAAATATTTCTAATATGAGTTTCACAAAACAGAAAACGATTTTGATTTTATGCATATTTTAAAGAGAGAAAAGTCAATCATAAGATGTACCACAAAAACAATACTATATTTGGTAAACACTTATTAAAGTTTATGCAATAAATACACTACTTTTCCATTTTTTATTATAATTCATAGCTGAATAAACCCGAGCGTGAAAAGATTTTAAGTCTTATGCAGAAATAAAATTCGTATTTTAATTAATTAAACTATATTTTATTTTATTAATTTTACATGGGATTGTTACTAATAAATTATTGTTAAATAAATAATACAAAAATATGCAGTTTATTGGAATAACTTTGGATTTAGTCATTTAAACAACTTCAAATGTTTTGAATAGTATTTTATGTACTTATGAATTTTTAAACTAATTATTATGTAATAAATAATAAAGTAAAAAACTCATGTATTTTTGTAGAATTAATTTTAAAGAAGTTGAATATATTTAAATGTCTGCTAAATGTTAAGGCTTCTTACATTATCTTTTACGTGATTTTCTTCAAAATATTTTTTTTAAAAACATTAATAATTATTGGTTTATTTATGGTGCTAATTATTATATTTTTATATTTGAAACTATATTATGTATTTAAAATTGTTTTAAATTTAAAGATTTAAAATTCATATTAAACATTTGTTTTGTAAATATATTTTTCCTCAATATACAGGGTGTAGTATTTTAGAGTTATTTTAATTTGTCAAGATGTCAAATATTTATTATAGTTAATCATAATTTCATAAAAAGAAAAAAAGTAAAATTTATTTTTTATCATTGAAGAATTATAACATTTGATAAATTAGTCAACTTTTAATTACAATATATAATATTTATAAAATCTAATAAAACAACTATTAACAACAAAAGATAATATATTTTTTATTATATTTTTAGTTTTCACAAGTGACTTACTTAGTACAAAAATTTTATAAATTATAGCAGCCATTAAATAAGTAGTTCCTTCGAAATTATTTATGAATAATGTTAATAATTTTTACTAAGAAATTTCATAGTTGTATAATGGAGCATTAAATTCCATAACAACTACCTTTAATTTATTAATTTGTTAAAATACGTAACTTTACTAATGAAAACATTTAAACAGAACTTCTTGCAAAAGCACAGCTTTAACTTTTACCCAGTTCTTACATAAGATTTTAACTTACTTTATAAATAATAGAGTAAAAAGAATACTCTCTCAGATAAAATAACACATTCTATATATATATATATATATATATATATATATATATATATATATATATATATATATATTATATATATATATATATATATATATACATATATATATATATATATATATATATATATAAGCTACAATTTTTTATCATTATAATCTAACTTATGGTGCGAATATTTCAGTTAAAGGAGACCAAATTCATCCTTAATTTGATTTAAATTTTCTTAGTTTCAGAAGATAGTTTGCTTAGAGCTAATAATTTCTAAAAGTAATGATTATAATATTATTTCATACATATTTAATTAATAGGTTTTAATACTAAACAGATTGATAAAGAGATATCTATAAATACTGATAGAATATTTTGTGAAAAATTGCATAAAATATTGGTTCGTTAAGTATAATGATCAATAGTAAAAGACATGTAAATGAAAGTTGCTTATCAAAAAAATTCTTTAAATTATCATTACTTGTAAAATGATTAAATTCAATAAAATGAAATAAAATTATTTACATGAATCAGCGCATCACTTTACATAGTTTAAATTAATAGTGCCTAATACGATTTATAAAGTAAGAGATAGAACTTTGCATTTTACGATATATTAATTTAATTTCATGAAAAATTTTACCCTCTTCAAATATTATTTTAAAAATGAATAGCGTCAAGTAGATACAAACATATTGTATAAAATCTAAATCTCGCCTGCTTTAAGCTGAAAATATCTCCAAAGCAATTTTAACAGAAGATGTATCCTTTTCTCAGATAGGAAAGGAACAATTGCATTTTCCCGATACAAATAAACTCAGTAGATTTGTTGGTTCTTATAAGAAACAAGGGCATCGGCTTTCGACTACCAGTTGAAGAAAAAGCTTAAATTTTTATAAATTGCTAACGTAACCGTAGAGACATTTTCAATCCTGTTCTAAGTGTTTTTGAAAGATTTTTGGAATGCAAGACAGCATTCCAGAATTTTAGAGCTTTTCAGATTCTAGGAATTACGAACCACTTTTTAAAATAGTAAAATAGGAATTAAAATATTAAAATATAATCACACCAAAGTACACAGATTGCTTGCAAATGATTAGGGTAGATAAAATACACAATGTTTATAGTAAAATTTATTACAACTACAATCAGAATATAATTCGTTTTCAGGTTAGTTAATTTTTCTCCTACAACTAATTGTTTTTAATAAAATTTCTCTAAATATTTGTAAAAAATAATATTTCGATCTGAATGATAGCAAATATGCTAAATGGTAATAAATTTTCACGATTTTGTTGCAAACAAAATTTATTTATAAAAAATAAAAAAACAGAATGAATTTTATAAATTTTAATGCATTTTAATTATACTTATATATGTTATACATTGCATTTAATGCATATTACTAACAAATACAATAATGACCTATTTTAATATACACAAATAATTCATTATTATATATTATTAGCTGTAAAAACAAACTATAATAGTCTTGTTAACTGTTTTTAAAATGAATTTACGCGTCGTGGTAGCCTAGTGGTTAAGCATTGGACTTCCGTCTGGAAGGACTGGTTCCCATGCGACCAAAGACTCTGATAGACGTGCATGCTAAATTTGTGGAATTGAATGTCCTGTGGTTACTCGTTGGGCAGTTACAATGGGTATAATGTTTCGGAGAAAATTTCCTTATCTCGAGATCAAAATCAAAATTGAGATGTGACTCCTCTAGTGGTGCCATCTATCGAAGGAGTCTCAGAACAAAGACGTACTTTCACCTTTGTTGTGACTGGTTAAGCGAAAGACGCACCCTTCAGACTTAATTATGCATAGCCCTTGGCTAATGATGTCTGCTTGTCCTAGTGTCATTCATAACAACAACATAAAAAGTCATACGAAAATTTAATTAATGGATTTTAATTATGTACTTAATTTATTTTCTGGTTTAAAACTCAAAATGGCTGTGAATTCCAAAAACATTATATATATATATATATATATATATATATATATATATATATATATATATATATATATATATATATATATATATATATATATATATATATATATATAAACAAATAGATATATATATATATATATATTTGTTTATTTGAAAACTCCTAACTTCCTTCTATATAAGACAGATTCAATACCAGATATTCCAGAAGATGAGGTACTCATGTATCCTAAAGATGAAAAATTTCAATTATTAATTAAATAAATAAAACATTTTGGAGAAATTTTTCTTGACTTCTGTTGTTTTTTAATCAAATTCAGATTATTTCTGTAATTTATATTTACAAAATTGATAAAATATTTATTAATTTAAACTAATATAATTTCAAATAAGTAAATAAAAGTAGGGTTTAATTTACATTTTGTTTAATTAAATTTACAGATTTGCACATAAAAAAGAAAATTTGTTTTACTTCAATAATTTTCGATGTATTACAATTTTCTAACCGAAAATTGATATAAAAACTCAATTGCTATATTAACAAAATATAAAATTAATTTAAAAAATAAATTTTCGAAAAAAAAATCAGTTATTCAGATCATTCAAACAAGATTAACTCATTCATTTATAGTCGTTGCAATCTATTCATAATCAAATAAAATGATTATTTTGCAACAATTTCTACAATAATTTAAATTAATTTTGCTATTTAATGCTCTAAGTAATCTTTAAATATTTATGATTTAGATATAATATACAAACACTTCACTTTTTGTAATGTTTTGGAACGCTTTGGTTTTCTTTAATATATATTAAAATATTGCTTCATTTTATATCATTTCTAAAATCAATAACAGAAATTTTGATATTTTTAATACTTTAAAAAAAGGTGTCCTTTTTTCCTTTTTATAAAGTATAACTTACATATAATTTTATAACTTTTAGATTTTAACTTGAAATCACAAATGCATTGAAATTTGTCTGCTTTCATCCACGATTAAGTCTAGTTTATATTAATTTTTTCACTTACAATGACATCTACAGATTATAAGATATGACTATGACATTATACCGAGAAAAAGGATTGAAGCATTACCTGATATTTTTTCAAAATATTTTCCCTGATTTAAATGTAATGAAGTGAACTGCCATGTTGAATCAGGCATTTAAAATACATTTAAATTAGAAATCATTGACATATTCAAAATTGTTTAAACATTTTTTGGTTTAAATACTATGAATAAATAACATCAACTTATTAAAATTGATGTAACTAAAATATTGTGTAAGAAATACATATAGCTGACAGCTTGGTGTGCTGTTTGACAATGGAAACAAAATTTTCAATGATATTCTTCCGATTCAGCAAAATATAACATAACTCCAACAAATATGTCTGCAAGTTCTAAAATTTACCACATTTGTGTTGGACAATTGCCAACATGTAACGAAATGACACTCATCGACAAGATTTTATTTTTTCCCCTCGAACCATAGGTTTTTTTTTCCCCGATTGTGCGAGATTACATTGAATTCATTTTTGCTTGTGTGTTGTTGATTATTTCTACTTGCCATTTTATTTTCATTTACTCATGATTACACAATTTAAAAATGGCACATTAAGAATCTGCAGCAGCTTTATTTAAAACAAGAAGATTTTCATAAATAAGTTTAATTCTTAATTGAATTTTTTTGTAATTTGGCGAAATATTTTTCGTCAACACACCTTCGAAACGAAATATTTTCCAATCAGTTGCAGAGGTTATCCAATATTTTCAGCAGAAGCATTTCATACCAACGTTCGGCATTTATGAATGCAAAAACAGCAAAACGTTTTATAGAGGCTTGTTTTTAAACATCCTAATATGCTGTTGCAGTAAGCATATAATAAAATATTGTATAATTTGTAACGAGATTAGTGGTTGTGAAAATTTACATAACAATAAATTGTACGTCTGGTTATAAAAACATTTTATTACTCAATCCTCCTACTTCAAGAAAAAGATGATTAAGTTATTTTCATCAATATATCAATAGCTGTCTATCTTATTGAGGATTCATTATTTTGAAGTTATAACATTACTATTTTCTGATCGTTCATAAAGACTCCTACTATCAACTCTAAAATATCACAGAAAATTATGCATTCCAAATAGAAATCATTATGTTCTGGGAAATCTCACTGACTGAAGCAGACGAGTTTCTATAACACCACTTTTACATTACTGACATCTCTCAACTTGAAGATTATAAGATAATTTAATTCATTATTTGCATATTCATATAATATATATATATATATATATATATATATATATATATATATATATATATATATATATATATATATATATATATAATATTAAATATATATTAATTTAATATAAAAATATGTATTAATTAAAATCATATAAAATATTATGCGTCTTCATGGAGCTGTAATCTGTAATGGCACATTGAGATTAATGTGTTTGCATGTATTAAATGGCATGTGAAACTTCATTTTATCTGAATTTAATCAAATTTAACTACTATGAATTTGGCCTTACTCTTTGTTTATAGATCATCATTCAGGCTTTCTTACTGACTTGAAAGAGATTTTTAACAGAAATAATGAAAAACCTAATTTTTTGTTTTATCATATTATAAAGGCCTTTTTCAATCTCTGCATACATTATATGCATATGATTCGTATTCATCCTTATATTTTCCTTCGAAAAGTTGAAATGAATTAAACATTCCATCTCCTATGTTTCATGTGTTTTTAAAAACAAAATCAAAGAGTTTTTTAAAACTTATGTGATGTTAGCTTATATTATTTCTCGTAGGATAATTAAAAACGGGAAAATATTAAAAAAGAATTGTTTATGATAAAATTTAAATCACCAATACTATAATAAATGTATACAGTGTTGCTAAAGTAATCATTTAATGAAATGTAATTTTAAACACTGATTAACATAATATTATTGAAATTTAATCATTTAAAACAATAAATTTCAAACTATATTATATTTTTAAAGTTAACAAATCATTAATGAATATAAATGTGTATATATATATATATATATATATATATATATATATATATATATATATATATATATATATATATATATATATATATATATATATATACACGCTTAATAGTAAAAAATTCTTAAACTAAAAAGTTGAATTTCTTAAAACTAATTAGAAATAATTTTTTTTATTTTACAAAATGTAATCAAATGGATGATTCACCTACGAGTTTAAATTGAAAAGGGCGAACAAGTTTATCTGAAAAATGTATCTTGGGAACAGTATATCGAAAGATTACATTCGCACATCGGAGCCTAAATTTAATTTCGTAACCGAATCTTTGTACTTTACACTTCATTTCTCAATCATAAGTGCAGAAAAGTTTCGAGGAAATAAGCTGATTCAATTTGCAGGAAGGATAAATTTACTTTACTTCAAGCGAAATATAAATTTTTGGTGTTAGAGTATCAATCTAGATTCATCAAAAATAATCTGCTATTAGTAATTCATACATTACGTATCATATCCAATCAATATATGCTCAAATCTAATTTAATGATTAATTTATATAATAAGTAGTGTTTATATATATATATATATATATATATATATATATATATATATATATATATATATATATATATATATATATATATATATATATATATATATATATATATATATATATATATATATATATATATATATATATATATATATATATATATATATATATATATATATATATATATATATATATATCGTTGATAACACATTCTGTGTTTAAAAAATTAATGCTCGAATTTTATTTAGTTATCAGGGATCATTTTACTAGCAAAGTGATTGAATGTGTGCAACTCATTCCTCTTATTTATAAATATGAATCTACTCTTGAAAATTGAATTTTAACTGACTTTTAAGTAAATTTTAAATAACAGATTTTTTCTCAAAGTTATTCGTACGAAAACTTGTACACATGATACAAAATCACCTTATTATTTGATATTTTGATATTAAAAATTACATCAAAAATTATTATTTTGTTTCATATTAAATTGATAAAATTTGCTTGAATTATACGATATAGATCTAATAACAACAGTTGAAAATCTGGCTAATATTCATCATTCTTATTCATACCTTTAAAAATGTTATGATTTTTATTCCGCTTTATATGTATGTATATATATATATATATATATATATATATATATATATATATATATATATATATATATATATATATATATATATATATATATATATATGTTTTGTAGGTATGTCTGCAGGTTTTAAAAATATGGTTACGTTTTTTATTCTGAAAAGAAATGCTTAGATGTTCAGATTGAAGGAATGCATATTGTATGGGTTTCTGTCTGAATTCATTCAATATGCATTTCATGAACAATTTTGGTTTGAATTTATTTATAAATTTTCGGTAGAATGTGTATCAAGTCTCCTCTAAAAATGTATAAAATTTACTGTTTTTTGTAAATATTTCTATTTACTGTTTTGTAAAAATTACTATTTTTTCGTATTGGAGATCTAAAAATATTTTCTGATGAAAAAAAATTTCATTTACTTAATTTCGATAAAAATAATTAAAATTTTATAGAAAAATTACAATTTATAAATTTTTATAAATTTTATAAAATATCTATATGTGAAATTCTAAAATAATGTAAACGTTTGCATTATGTATAAGTTTACATTTCGTGGGATTTCATATAGAAATCCTCAAACATTTGAAAAATTTATAAAACACTGAATTACAAGTCTTTTATTAAGTCAAAATTTAGTCATTTCTTTTCATCTGAATGGGAGAATAACATATCATAAACGATGTAACAAAATACGTTAATTGCTGAATTGGTTGACATCGTATGCATATTTTTATTTTCTTCCGTACCATTTTAAATCGTGTGCATAGATTTCATTTATAATATGTACGATAAATGTAATTTATTAAAATAAAAACATGTAATTTAGCATAACGTATGAAAAATGACCTGATTATTACAGACATAGAAATTTATTATGTTTTTGTTCATTATTATTCTCATAGAAAATCCAAATTTTTAAGAAACTTTTATTCTTTAATAAACATGTTATTACTAAAAAAACGTTAGTTTCAATGTTGCTATCAAATTTATTATTATCAAATGTCAACTGTTTTTATTATCAGTTATCCATTGTCATTATTAATGTTTCAAGGATGTTATTAATGATCCATACTATTTATTAGAATTTTAAAAGTTTTATTCGATTTTCAAAGTTTGCGTTATAAATACAAAAAGTTTAAATTAGATTTAAATCATCCATTTTTCGTGAATTACAAATTAATTTATAAATTAAATTAATTGAATAGGATTGTAAGGAAAATTAATCTTAATAATTACTTTGATATGATCAAATTAATAAATGAAGTGAAAATGTTTCAAAAAATATTTATTAAAATATTATTTATTTAACTATATTTATACGATTAACCTAAAATAATCTATGTAATAGAAATGAAAATTAATTTGTGTAATTTGCTGGAAAAAGACTTACTTTAATTTTTTATATGAAATTTCTTATTTATTGTCATTCTCTTAAACTAGCGTAATTTAAAGGGAATGCATTTAGACACTTAAAATTCAATTAATGCTGCCCTGTTTAAGATTTTCCTGATGATGTCTTGTATCAACTTACTCAAAACATCAGCCACTTAAAGTAAATAATTGCTTCTGCTTAATCAGCAAGCAGAGTTACATATACAAGGCATTTAATTGATGCTTCTAATTAAATTTCTCCTGCCATGATCTATTTCAAACTTTTTCCATTCCGAATATTATCTAACTAGATTAAATTAGTCACTAAGTATTAATTTTCTTTTTTATTTTAAATTAAGCTTCCCAAGTTTTTTAATAATTACACAATTATTAAATAATGAATACTGTTCTAAGATCTTTGCTAATTTTCATAAAGAAAATTCAATAGTTTATTGAACAATGCTAGTTCGAAAGATATATAACATTATTATTAGTATACGAGAGATTAGTACATTATTATATGTATATATATATATATATATGTGTGTGTGTGTGTATACATATATATACACACACACACACATATATATATATTATTCGCAGCTGACGCTCCCCCCTCTGTTATTTATTGCCCGTGATTGTTGTTGCACCAGCATGCTCCCTTGTACCACCCCTGAGTTGTGCTCTACCAGTCAGATTGAAGCAGCCGGGTGGAGTCTTCGTGATTTTTTAGCAGAAACAAGGTAAAAGTACCCCAATACTTTGCCTGCTACCCCCAAATGCACCATTTTACTAAGAAGACATTTCAACCACGACATTTTTAATGGGTCTCAGCTACCTTTAACCAACACGACGGATCTTTAGTTAAGCTGGGATTCAAACTCTTTACCTTCCGATTATGAGAACGACTCCCTAGCCAAAATCAGTGACTTGGCAAATATCGCGTTCACACCACGGGCCATATATATATATATATATATATATATATATATATATATATATATATATATGTATATATATATATATATATATATATATATATATATATATATATATATATATATATATATATATATATATATATTTAAATCACTAGAAATCCTTAGATGATATAATTTCTTCTTATGAATGAACCATATTTAAGTAACTGTGATTGTAGTAAATTCATTATGATATTTCTGATCATTAATATAGTAAGCACTTTAGGAATCATAATTCTTTTTTTTTTTAATTATTATCCTGAATTTGAGAACATGAGCTTGAAAAATTAAACAGAAATTGTGATCAAATGCAAAAATCAAAGCCAAAAAATATATATATCAAATAATTATTTTTCTTCTTTCGATCAGGATAAATACCAAGGAAAATAAAGCGAATCAATTTCAAGATGAGATTGCCTTAATCTCTTGGATTTCTTCTGTTACATGGTTGTTTATTGATCAGCATCCAAGCAACACTGAATGCTGACGCCTACAGGCGACAATAAGACGAATTCTAATAAGTGAAGGGAAATTCCTCTGTTGACTTCAAACAAAGCTTAGCAAGCAATTGTTTCGAAAGTGCATAATTTCTGTTCATAAAGTAGTATAAGACCAGTAAACTATTATAACTAAATTATTTATTATATTTCTGTGTGAAGTGCTCACGGAATATTACAATTTAACTGGAGCTATGCTGCTTTGCCACATTTTCAATGATTTTTACACGGTAATAACTTAATCATTGTTCAATGTTCATTGAATGGAATTCCCGTCACTTTCTGAAAGAATTGTCATTGTTATTTATAAGTTCGTATTATGTAATTATGTGCTATGTAAAGTTCTAAAGCATAAAGTATTAAATATGATTTCATGTAATTAGAAATATTGGAAAAACTAAAACTTCTCTATGTTGAGACAATAGTTCAACAACTCATTCAAAACTAAATTTTAATAATATATAATATATATATTTATAATTACTTCTTAATTTACCAAATATATAAGAAAACACCAAAATACTTTGCAAGAGACAAATAATAAATTTAGTGAAAAAAACTGATTAAAATTCACAGTAACTTTTCAAATTTAAGACAGTAAGAAAAACCAACCTTTCTTTATGTCTTTATGTGGAAGGAGATTTTAAATGATAAATTTATATTCAAAAAAATTAATATATAATTACCAAATTTTCTTATAATATTATTTATTTAAATAATATTTCAAAATTTCTCACCAACATAACGTTCATATTACAAATAACTAAGTAATTGATTCAAAAAATGTTATTATGTACTTTTGCAAATACCAAAAAATAAAATAATAAAGTTAAAATATTATTTAATTTCAAATAATGTTTTATTTTATAGTTTGTAGCGCCATGAATCCTGAATGTTTAAGAATTATAACTTACGTCTTAATGATATTAATAAGCATCCTGTAAAGTCTCAATCAAAAATCAGATTTCATTTTTTGCAAAATATTCATATTATGTATACGAACACTTTTGTCGCTTAGAAAACTTAAGTTGAAGGAAAAATTTCCTTATGGTTTTGTAAATATAAATAAAAACTCTTTATGTATTTATAGTGTTCCTGATAAACAAATCTAACCAGACTAATTCTAAATTATCTCATTCTATACCTATGGAGCATTGAGCAAATAAAAAAACATTAAATATTTCTGTACTTTCATATTATGAAATAGGCATAAATGTATCAAATAATTTATCATTTGTAAAGTGAAACAAAAAAATGTTTTAATACTAATCTATCAAGTATAATAGTATCTGTTTTTGTTGTTTCTTAGCCTATCTGGTTATTCAATAGATTAAATCAGATACATGACACCGTGAACAAACAAAAAAACCCAAACCTAGAAGGTGACTTTGAAACGAGCCTTCATTTTTTAGTTCTAAGCAGGAAAATAGATGGCCAGGGGTAAAAGGAGCGATGTTGCATTTACTGTCCATGAAGAAGATCTTGTTTCCTTAGTCAATTTCAAGACATTTCAATTATTCCACTTATCAGTCCTGATAATGCTTTTTGCTTTACGCGAATACCCTGGAAATTGACAGAACTTCATAGTTGCTTCCCACCATATCAATCATAAGATGGTAGGGAACACAATGATGAACCGATCATAGTCTTGGCTTTTGATCTTACCTCCGAATAATACAGAGAATTAGGTGCTGAGTTCATTAAACATTTCTTCTCTACCAAAGAATCAGCTGCTTCATTTCAACTAAGGCAAACCTTCGAAGGAATACTAAATTTAAGGTTATAGATGTATGTCGTTATTTAGTTTTTAATTCTGATTACATTTTATATATTATTATCGTTTTGAAATAAAGTTTAAATCATAAACTTATCGACTTTGGCAAACAGAAAATTCAAATCTTTGCAGAAATTCCTTGCGTTAATATAAGGATTGAAAATTAAACAAGTTAGTATACTATTGCATGAATGAAAAACAAATCAAACTAAATTTTAGGTTATAGTTTTAGGTTTTCATTTATGATATATTTTAATATAATTTAAATATATATACATCATACCTTAAACATTTTTTAAATTTTTCTGCACAAATTCAACTTTTAAAAAATGAAATAACTCTACATGCTTTTTAAGCTTATTTGTATAAAAAACACCAAAAAATGTATAGTAACAAATTTAATCAAATTATTTGGAAAATAAATTTTATACAACTTTCATAAGAATTCTTTTCTAAATTATTCACTAAAAAATAATCTAGTGTGTGATATTTTAAAAGTCTTATGATATTCTAAAAGTGTGTTATCTGATGATATTTTAAAAATGTGTGTTAAAGTTTATCTTGTAACAGGAGTAGCATACAAGATTTTGTATATTAAAAATATAAGCATCTTTCTGATTAAATTATCTTTAATGGAAAATGAAATTTAAAATAATTTTTATAACTTTTCAAAAAATATTTAAAGAATTCTAAAAGAATATGGTGAAAAATTTTTATTTTATCCTTGTTACATCTTGGATAAACAGTATTTTAACTTGGATAAACAGTAGTTTGTAGATAATTTTTTTAAACCCTTTCCAATATGATAAAAAAACTTTTTATCATAAAAAACAATAATAGGTTATCTCCTTCTTTTTATAAAAAAGAATAAATATAGAAGTTTCGAAAATTTCATAAAAATCCCAAATAGTTGTCATGAAATTTTTTTTAAAAAGTGTAATGATTTTCTGATGACAAAATTGCGGGTCACTTTTAAAATATTTTTTTTGCCAGATAATTTGGTTTTTTTTATGGGTATTGCTTAAGTATTTTTATAAAGTTCTTGATTTAATATTTTATATCAATTTCAAATATACTTCTGTGTGATGAAAACTGACAAATTAAAAAAAATATGATGCTTAATAATAATAAACAAATTCAATACTATATAATATACATTGAGCTTAATAAATAAATCCTTAATATTATCTCCTATGAAAGAATTTACTACTTTATTAATATAAATTTTTGTTCAATTAAAATAGTTGTCATTAGAAATTATTGATAAAAAAAGCTATCACTTTAATATAAACTGCTGAAAAACGTACATTTCCCATGAATAGAAATATACTTGTGTGCAAAAGAAATTATTTATATTGTTCATATTTAATTTATCAAGCAATAAATTATTAGTTATGTGTTCACCTAATCTCTCAATTCAATAAATAGCTTCTTTAGTAATAAAATGATGAATAATCTCAATACACAAGAACAATAATTTCCAAGAAATATAGAATTCACTTTCAACCCTGAGAAAAAAATAATAAGATTGAAAGAAGTTCAGTATGAAGAAAAAATAAGTTATCTCTCCTCTGTGTGTGTGTGAAGTCACTTAATATCTCCCTCCGCAGTATATTTGAAAATCCAAATTATTAAACTCATACTCAAAGATGCACTGCAAAGCAATTAATCGAAAATTTTAGGCATTGGGACTATTATGCTAAAATAAAATACCGGTTAAAGTGAATATTACGGTCAAATACACACCAACTGTTGAAACTGTTAATGCGATATGTGTAAAAAGTTTAAAGTCACTTTTAAAGTAGATTTAACGTATATTGTTGTTTTATACGTATAACATAAAATTTCTGTTTTCAAGACAAATTGTAACTTAATGTATGCTTTAAACTTTAATCTTTAATGTAATGCTTTAATCTTTGCCACAATGTATAGTCTCATAATCAGTCTAAAATATTCAATTATAGTTTTTTTCAAATATTTATATTTTTAACACAGATAACTAGATAAAATTGTTCTAGCTCAGAAATATATTTATGCATTACTATATTATTCAAAGCACTTCCTGTTCACTGATTTTATTAGCTTTTAGTAGGTGATGTTCCGAATAAGATTATCCGTAAGTTTTATGTAAATGCCTACCTTAAAAAATGGAGACATTAACCTTCTGTGTCCGTTAACGTAATTTAAACGAAACCCCGGAAGAAAATGATATTAAAATAAGACAGAATTGTTTGAATTATTTTTCATAAATAATTGCATTGACGACGATATATTGAATCCAAAAGTGAAATAAATGTGAATTTATTTATATTATATAAAGCCAATTATTAAGCATTTTACCATCTTATCATTTTTCATACATTAACAATAAATTCTGTATACTGCTGAAAGACGAAGCTGAAAAGTTGGAAGCAAACTAATTCATGATACTTTTTTAACCTTAAATTATTAATGTTGTGTTCTTTGTGACACTATATTTATTGAAAAATTTCCTTTTTATTTTCCTTTATTAAGTGAAAGCACAGAGACTTACGCTTCAACATAATTATCTCTTATTTGTCTTTCTTATACTGAAAATGAATGTCAAGAAGACAGTCCTTAGTTATTTGCTAATAAATCAATATATTCATATTTATCATACATGCAGGTACATAGTATGTGATAACAATTTTTGAATTAATTAGATATTGACCCTAATTTTAAATAATATTTTCCAACGGCGGGCACTTGGTTGACGAACTCTTTGCCACAACAAGGTTAGAAACTGCTACTCATTTGTCGTTACCCAGAGGGCACCTGAAACCAAGTCACGGAGGCGAGTAGCGTTGCCCGCACCATACTACCACAAACACGTTTATAAGGTGAGCCACATTCATAAATAATCACAAAAGAAAGGACATAGAAACACATAGAGAACATAGAAAATAAGTAACATCCATACCCGAACCGAGATTCAAACCCGGCACCCACAGCACAGGAGTCAAGGGCGCTAAGCGCACAGCCATCGGTCGGCATTTTTTAAATCATAATTCATTTTATAAATTTTTCTAAATTATTGTCTTTAAAATTAATTCCTATGACATATCAAGTAATTTTGCGAATTCTTTAAATTAAATGCTTATGTACAATAAATAAATTTAAATATTAATAATGCATGTTAATTAGCAAATTTATGAATGATATTTATTTTCTTTTGTGAGATATTATGCTGTGTGTATTTATTATAACAGTAGTAGTTTCATACGAAAGTGAAATGAAGTGAAATATCTAGAATTCAGTTTCATACGAAAGTGCCCAGTTTAAACAAACGTATCTTATATCTAATAAAATTCTTGTACCTATCAACTATAAAAACTGTTTTATTTATTTATTGTTTTTTTAACATTTTTATTAGATTTATCAAGGTAAATAAATAATTGCTTACTAAAAATAAGAATTCATTACAAGGTGATCAAGCAGTCTGCATTAATTTTATATTGTGTAACTAAAATAGTTACAAATAGTGAAATTTACAATAAAAATTTTTTTAAATTCTTCTGATAGAATAAATTACATTTCTGCGATGATTTTACAAATGAATTAATCATGAATGTTTAAATAAGTTATATTTTTAATTAAAAAAGTATTTAAGTAATATTGGAACAGTTAATTTGTTTTGTGTTAAAGTAAAAGTATTTGAAAAAAAAATGTTTGGAAAAGTTATGTCTTCAGTCAATTGTCATAACATATTAATATTTATAACATAAAAATAATAAATTTTTATAACTCTTTAAGCTAATGCAATACATTATATTAAATCTTAGATACATACTTATTTATTTAACAATCGACTGTGCAGTTCTCTGAATGTTTTACTACCAGAAAATGTTAATCAAGAAATCACTGTATATTTCAAATTATTATATACATATTTCGTAATAACCGCGTTGCAAAATGAATACGTCCATGAATACTCTTGGAAATAGGAAATATGTGATTTGAAAATTCTGGTCGAAGTCCTCAATTCATAGCAGATAATTTAGGACTGTTCTCAAAGATATAAGAGAAACTAACGCTCTTCGACAGATATTCCCATTCACGTATTTTCTGTATATAGCATGAATATTGAGTGTTAGTACTTCGTTGCTATAGCGACACGTGGATAACTTTAGGTCTACTTCACATATATGAAAACTATGTCTCCTTCTTAGATTTCAAATCGCCTAGGGAAATGTATTACTATTGCCAATTGCATTTTATATTACTTAAATGCCCCATTATTATCAACATGAGATACGTTATGCATGTCAGTCTATGTGCCATGAGGATATGAAATAATTTGAAATATTCATGGTAAAGATTTCGAAGATCATTTCAATGTGGTTAAATTAAAAAATTTAATGTACATCACTAATTTTATATTATTACACTTTCATTGAATTTAATTATAAATATGCATCTGTTAATTGGTTAAAATGTAAATAATTCCTCATTTCAAATTATCTTTAACTACTGTTAAATAATAAATTTTGGATTGATAATATATAAATGAATGCATCATTAATCAACATAAAATATAAAACAATGAAAACTAAAGAGGGCTCGAAATAACTTCAGACCCGGGAAGGGATTTGAACCAACGATTAGTTGATGAGAAGATGACTGCGTAAACCATTTGGTTGTGAGCTCGGCCATTTTCAGGTGTAGCAAAGTAGTAAATCTCATAGTCGTAAAGCTTTATTTTCTATTGTAAAGACATTAGGACTAGTAGGCATTTGAACATCAGGCGCATATGCTTTTTGGAGAACATTTCATAAGTTGTGGGAAGTACTCATTGCGCTTTGAGTGAAAGAATCAATTTAAAAAACTAGATCTAACTATCAACCAAATAAACCAGATCAATAGACAAATATTTAATCAGAAATGAGAAACTCAAAATATATCTCCAGATATTCAACAATGGCTGAGATTTGAGAATGGACCTAGGAGCTTGCACTCCATAGAAGGAGAAGTTACCATTATATCAGAATGAGTATACCCCTTAAAGCGTTATCCTTTTATCCACAAAGTATTTTCCTTTTTAGTAAGTTGCATTTTGTTTTTTCTGTGTTTATTAAATAAGCAGAAGAAAGTTTATTATCCAATATCTGTAAACTACATCAGAATAATTTTTTACTATTTAAAATTTAGATTAAAAAAACATTATCCTTATTATAACCCGAATGCGTTGTCATTTTTGAAAACAGTTTATTTTTGTTTTAATTATATGAAATTATTATTTAAAAATTACAATCGATGCAGTTTATGGAGAAACTAAATGATTATTTATATTTTGTTAAAAAATAAGATAACAATTTTAATTTTAGAAATCAGCTATCTCAATTTTTTTAAACATATTAAATTATGCTTAACTTAGAAATATCTTTCTAAATATTAAATTATGTTAGTATTGTTGAAGCGTTTATATTATTTCAAAAATAAAATCACGTATTTTTTTGAAAACAGAACAAATAATATACTCAATACATAATACATTTTACTGTATTTTGATTTCACATAAACTAATTATTATATCAAGAGAAACAATTAATTATTCAATTTGCAATGTTTCTTAAATTAATTAGTTTTTTAGGTATTCTAATAATTAAATCAATGATAAAAAATGCATACCTCGCATTTAATGATTTAATAGATGTATACAATGCACACAAATATGTTAAAAGGTAAAAAGAATGTCTTTGTCTTATTATAGTGTAAGAAAAATTTCATTGTTATGAAATGTCATTTTGTGCTGATGTTAATATCACATATGATAAAAAATAATGTACTTCTCTTAAAAAGTCATATTACATATATTTTTATTGGCTATGTATCAATCTAATTCAATTTTTTTATATTTAAGACTCGGATTTTCCTTTTTAATACTAGTTGATTAAATTTTAATAAAAATAGGTAAATAAATGTAAATATATTACAAAAACTTATATTTACAAATCATTCCTTCTTACCATCAGAGATTTACATCTTATACTTGTTTCATCTATGCGAATTCAAATTATGCTGGAATATACTGTAGTTAGTCATCTTAATCAGAAATAAAAATACTAATTTCAAATTTATTTTAACATTTTAAGACTTTTGTACGATAAAATTTCCGCAGTCACTTTAATTAAATTTCGCACAAAGCAAAATTAATTTTCCTTCACAAAACAATAAAGAATACAAAATTATTGATCATCATTTTAATGTTAACAATATTTATAATATAATTTATAACATTTTATTTAATTTTAATTTTATATTTGCCAGGCTATCACAAATTTGTAGTGTAGTTTTAATTTCATGCATACATAAATATTTTAAACATGTCTTTTATAATCCATCGGTGAGGAAATAGAATGTTGTAAGAAAATATTTTTATCCTATTAATATATTTCTACAAGATATTTTGTAAACTCATCCCAATAAAACTTTTAAACATTAAAATTTTTAAAATAATCAAGTAAAATAAATTCCTTGCATTACGAAATAAATTATATGTTGCGAGATTTTCGTAATAGTGTATATTATACATGAAATTTTCCTATAATTATGCACATTTATAGTATTACAATTATGAAATTCGTTAGAAGATTTAAAATTATAGAATATTTTCATAGTTTTAAATAATACTAAATTTAGTTAACAGAGATTTATCAAATTAACATTTGTAGAATGCATCACGCTTAAAAATTGTATGCTTATTTGAATATTGTATGTGCATATATATATGTGTGTTTACATACATAATAGTCATTTTCACTATTAAGAGTTCGCTTATTGTATTAAATAAAGTCTAACTATGTAAACTACGAAACATGTCTATAAGTTTCAAAAAATTAAAATAAACAATGACTAAAATCTAAGCGCATGCAATTCTATATTCATTAGATAAAGTTAAATATTCCTTAAGAAATAAACTTCCTTTAGCAGTTCTTTTCTTATCATAATAAAAATAATCATTTTATGCTCATCTCCATCAAATAAGAATAGTTGTCTACTTAACTGTGTGTGATGAGAGTATATGATTCCTTCAGAAAATATTTATTGTGCGGCGGTCTCTAGCTGTCTATTTTTGTCCTCGTTACGTAGTTTCAGTTATGGAGTGTTTACGGAAGAGTTGTTCTTGGGGTATCCTCATTATTAGAGTAATCCTTACCTTGAAAATTGATTGCGCCTTTGAAGTTGATGTTTCTCTGGGCGACTTCTATCAACACAACTGCAGTTGATAAGCTTACAAAAGTGTAATCTGCTTATTTTTATCATTACTGTAACTTTATGAATTTCTTTTATAAGCGATAACTAATTTCATGTGAATAACTTTACACTTCTTTATACATAAATTTATATCACATTATTAAAAGAGCAGAAATGTTCTTATATTTTAAATGTATAACAAAGCGATGTAGTGTTTTCTGCAACTAATTTAAATAATGTTTTTGCCATATTGTTAGCATTTAAAGATTTTGGTCTATTTCTAACTCATTATTAAATTTAGTAACATGAAGGGCGGGGTTCGATTCCCGATGCCGCCAAAGACCCACGGAGTACATGCGATATACGTGCTCGTTAAGTCTGTAGAATCGAAAGTCCTGTGGTCGATTATTGAGCAGTTACCATGGGTACAGTGGTCTGAAGAAAATTTCCTCCCCCTTCAGATCGATTTCAAAATTGAGGGAGTGGATCCTCTGGTGGTTCCATCTATCGGAGGATTTAAATAGCAAAGACGTACTTTCACTTTCGTGGTGCTCTGATTAAAACGAAAGAATCTCCCTTTTGACTTAAATTCGCATAGCCAAGTGTCATAAGTAACAACAACACAACTATTTTATTTACTTTGTAGTTATAAGATTTATTTTTTAGTCTCACTTGGAATTATGAAATAATTTTACTATTAAGAGACATCCTTATTATTAGAAAAATTTTAAAGGAATTTACATTAATAATATATTTACTTTTTTGATTTATTTATAGAAAGTAATTTCAAAAGTTCTTGCCATTTTTATATTGCCCAGAGCTAAAGTGACAGTGCGTATCCGACTTAATATGTTATATGTTGCAAAAATATGTTGATTTTGAGTAAAAGTACATGCCACTGTAAGAACAGGTCAACTATACACTTCCAACAGTTATAACTCATACAAAAAGAGAAGACAAATTGAAATGATTAATTAATTCTGTCGATGTTGTTTGCTTTTCAACTCTAGGCTTATCAGGGCTTCAATTAAACCCTCTAATCCAGAATGATTCGACAGCGTTGTGAATGATTGTACAGCAAGTAATTGGTTTCAAAAATTCAGGAAAAGATAATGCAATCAATGAAGCAGACTTGCGTAAGCATTAATATAATTCTTGGTCTGCAAATCTCAGATATTATGTACAGCCTTAAGCACATTAAGAGTATATGCTGTATGCTGATAGAAATCATTTCTTGGATAACCATTTGTTGAACACATTTATAAATAATTTTCTTTCTGGATGTTAAAAAGAGAAAAGATTTTAGTTTTTACCTTATAAATAATAATAAAAATAAATTGCTGCAATATAAATATGGAAAAAAATGTGTAGTTGTATTTCATTAATAGCAGTATCTTCTACGTGCAATGAATATGAATAAACAATGAAACAAATACATTTTCATAATATGAATAATGTAATCCAGTAAATATTTCCTTCCAATATGTTAAATACATTGTAGTTATGAGTAACATTTCGCATGTTCTTAATGTTAAGCATAAATATTTAACTGATATAATAATTTGGTTATCCTTGTAATTCTAATTTTATGATTGCAACAGTATAAAGTGTCTCTCAATCAAATAAAATATTCTGTTCGTTCAAGAGTTGGTGTATCATATGTTCCTTTACAATGAATATCTGTATTTGACATTCATTTTTATTCGTTAAATATTCAATATTTATAAAACTGATAGGAAGCATGGACTGTAATTGATTGTCCATTTGTTCTACTGGAGAAACACTGTAAATATTTCATAAATACGTGATGCAAATAAAACGAATGAATCAGTGAAAATCTTGTGTGTGTAAGGAATACAATAATTATTTAAATTTTAAAACAAATTTATAATTGAATAAGAAAATATGTCTAAACTAACATTATAGTAAAGCATAATTATCTCAAAAGCTTAAAACATTGATTACTAACTTATAATTTTGATGTATAGGTTTTGTAATTTTATCTTTGACTTTTTAATGAAATGTGCAATATGTTTACACATTGAAATCAAACGGCAAGGCACAAATTTTCTTTAAATTGCATGAGGAGGATTTTGGATGAAAGAAATCCAAATTTTTTAAATGAAACTGAATTTATGAAAATAAATTCCACTTCAAAATAAATATATTGGTTGTTTTTTAAGATAACATTAAAATCTAACTGTATGCATTACTAAACTTGAAAAAAATAATAAAGGTACAAAGCATTTAAGTAGGAAAAATATATAAGAAAACTTATTAACACTATACCAATCCATAATATTTTATAATATATATATATATATATATATATATATATATATATATATATATATATATATATATATATATATATATATATATATATATACAGAGACAGAGAGAAAGATAGATAGATAGAGATAAATGTGTTTGTAGTTTGAATAATAGTAATGTAGAGGTATTGCCATTAGAAAACAGAGTGATACCTTGTTTAAAGAGGAATAGCAATCCTTTTTACAGCATGATGATGGCATTCATCATAATAGCAACATGGTGATCTGCTTTATTTATAGTTTTCTGCAGAGTGATTATTGCCTAGCTGCATTGACATCGCATCGCGTACTAAATTATAATCTAGAATGATGGTTTTGTCTTGGACACTTCTTGTTCATAATGATAACACATTGATCAGAAGTCTTAATTTTCTGATTTTGTAAAGGCATGCTATTGAATGCTTTGACTTGAAATTTATTATTTCGAACAATGAAGAGCTCTATTTTTTATTTGAGTTAGTAACTAATTTCAATGAATTCTGAGAAACTACGACATCATCATAGGTCGGTCGCTAAATACAACGAACAATGATCACTTTTTATAATAGCATGAGTATCTGTGCATCAACAACACACTCGATCCCTCTTTGACTCGATACTTGTAACTCTTTCAGCCATTGATACTTGTTATATTACTAAATACTTGTTATTATTCTTGGTATATACTTGTTATTATTTCTGTTTACGTAGTTTGTTTTTTTGCAATAAGTAAACATTTATCAGGATTTCTGCTATCAAATTTATTGCAAATTTAATTATTTGTTATTTTTAGTATAGCTTACTTATATAATAAATATCACTTTACTATACATTTGCATTTCTTATGATTAAGCTATTTCAGTGTGCTATTTCTGTGCTTGAAAAAAATAATAATGAGCTGCTTAAAAACACAAGTACTTCTACTGCTTACCTTGATATTTTGATGCATTCTGTGCCATCTGGATAGAATGTTAATTTAATTTTCTTTGTAAGGTACTTTTTTCTCTCACAAACTAGAAAGAACTTCGCTAAATGTAATAACAATAAATTTAACTGAAATTAAGTGAGATTATATTTTAAGACAAACACTTTTGTCATCTAGATGTGAATAAAAACAATTATGATGAGTCTTAAAATGAGTTATTTCTGTTTTTTAATAACAAATTTTTATAAAACGTTTCTTATCTTTTTCATTTAATTTACAAAAGTATCTTATCACTAATAAGTTGATTATATATATATATATATATATATATATATATATATATATATATATATATATATATATATATATATATATATATATATATATATATATATATATATATATATATATATATATGAATCAAGTACATTAAATTGAAACTTTATTTAACAATAAAAAATGTTTTGCTAATATTACAAATTTAAATAAATGTATCATTATATTAAATTCATTTTGAAAATATTAAAGAGTATATAATTTTCACATTTGTTGCCTAATGAAAATTATCTATTATTTAAACACATTTAAACCATCAGAAGCACCATTAAAATACATATAGTTTTAAAACGTGTTATTATGCATTCGATATATAACGAAGACTTAAAATACCAATTATAAAATTATGTAAAGTAAATATTAATTTTTCATAAATAAAGTGAGGAAAAATATTCGCTTTAGTATATACGTAATATGTTTATCACAAATAAAGTAATCCATTTATTATAAACTAATATTAAGAATACTTTAATTTTCGAAATACTTTTCATTAGTGTTTTCAAGTAATTTTTTTTATTTTATTCGTCGTATCCAATTTTTAAAATTGAAAATTAAATTTCATTAAAAAAACATTGAGCTAAGTTTATAAATTTTATTCAGGCATTATTTTTACACTTATAAAACAGCTTTATTAAAGTGTACTTAATATATGAATAAATATTTTTTATAAACTTAAAAAATATACTAAATTTACTTTTAATGATATGATACCTGATAATTTTTATGAAAATTGTTTAAATAACTAATTTTAAATTTATAAAAATAATTATTAATTTATTATAAAAATGGTATAAAAGAATTTATTTTATTAACAGAAAGAAAATTTATATTTAACAAAGTTTTTATAAAAAAATTATATGACAATTTGTGTTTATGTATGAATATGTGCGTGTTTGTGCATGTCTGACATTTATATTTGTTAATATATAGGACTTTATGTTCTGTCGTTATTTTTACTATTAATATAAAGTAAGGCGGCTTATAATAATTTATCCCCTTTTCAGTAGGTAAGGGGTGAAATTGATGGCGCTTTGTCTAGCGGAGCACGTAGGATATATCCATCATAATTTAGAAGCAGGAACCAATCAGTAGGCACCTAATCTTGGCCTAACAACCTCAGAAATATCATCTCACATAGAGGACAATGCGACCATATAGTATTTTACATACCCCAGCAGCCATTAGCGAACACAATGAATATTTAGTTAAATGGGATGTGAGCTCAATACCATTCGATAACATGAACGAATGTTCTAAATAACCAAGCCTCCACAGCAATACTGACTTTCATTTTTTTGTGATTTTTAAAAATATTTTAATTTTATGAAAATAAGTATTTCATATATTTTTTGATTTTGAATAATGAAACACTTAAATAAAATCACCAGAAAATTAAGTCACTTTAATTAAAACGCTGCAGAACTGTATTTAGTAATATTAAAATACAAACACGAAGAAAAAGTTCTGAGGAAATATCAATTTATTTTAGATTTATTTCCTTTAAATTGCTTCTTTTTTTTCTAAAACGAAAAACTTCGGTCCAAAGAAAAATTAATCAACAATAAAATACGAAATTTCTAGTCTTTCCTCAGGTTCAGAGGAAAAAATGTCGAAACTGTTAAAAGTTTTATACGGATAATATTTTAGATCAAAATAGTTTTCCTTTTCTTTCGTTCTTTCCTCGCTTTCCTTTTTTAAATGCTTTCTTAAATGTATTTGAATTTTTTATGGGAGCAGTATGGAGCAGTCAAGGTCACATTTTGTCTTTTTAGAAAAGTTTCTTTTTTATTAACACATATTTCAACATAAATGTGAAGAGATTGTCCTTAATATATTTTAAATAGTCTAAGTGTAATTTATGTTTATAACATTCTAAAAAATGTGGAAAAATTCTCCTCAACTTGATATATATATATATATATATATATATATATATATATATATATATATATATATATATATATATATATATATATATATATATATATATATATATATATATATTATATATATATATATATATATATATATATATATATATATATATATATATATATATATATATATATATATATATATATATATATATATATATATATATATATCAGGCTCAATGGCGATGGATTAATTGAGATTACTTTGTATTTAGATGGTGAGAGTAAATTGTTATGTTTTATACACACACTATCATGTCAAATAAAAATGAAAATCAAATATGTTAATATTTTTATGATAACTCAACAAATTCAAAATTTAATAAGATTTCATCAAATTTTATTACAAATTTGTTATGCATGAAGTCTTAACGCTAAAAAGAGATAGAACTGAAGTGCCAGTTTGCTATCATAAGTGTGTTATTCTAAGCTTTCCTTAAAGGAAAATACTTCAGAAATATTTGTCATATCTCTGGAAATTATTAACTCAATTTCTTTTTAGTTGACTGAAAGTTTTGCAAACTAAATGAAAGCTTTAAGCAAAACATAATTATCAAATTAATTTAATTTCATATCCATGTATTAAAGTTCATTCAACTTCAAAGACATATATTAAAAAGCTAATAGTTATTTGTCTTTTTATGTGAAAAATATAATTTTTTTATTATTTTAAACAGATGTTGTTAAATGTAAAAAAATATATCTAGTTCTCTATTTTTTGCTTCCAAAACACAACAAATCATTGAACTTCGAATAATATTAAATTATTCAAATTTAAATTATTTATAATATTATCTTCATAAATTACATGATGGATAAAATGACGCATGGGATACGTATGTATGACGGATAAAAATTATGCACGCTTGTTTTTAAAATACATGAAAACTATTATTTTGGTATACATATTCAGGTTTAATTAATTGATAAAGATATCAACATTCATACCAATAATAGATTATTTAATGTGATAAACATAATTAAACATAAATGGGATGAATTATGAAAGAAACAAAATATTTCAGTGTTCACGAATTTCTATTAATTGTTATGATTAAGCGAACCGCCAATACAACATTATGTTAAAAATTCATGTTTAATAATATGATTCAGAGTTTTTTTGACACGTGCAGATGTGTGTTTTACATACTGCTCATACATTCCTTAAGTTACTTTAGAAAACCAGGTGATTTAATAACAAAACATCCTGAAACTGAAATAAGTGCATATAAACTTATGAAAATTCGTTTATACAAATTTAATCACGCATTATTTAGTCAATTCTTGATTTAAATTATAAATTTGTGGAACAAGTCTTCTTATGATTTTTTGATTTTTATTACTGCATTAAAGAAACAAGTTGCTAACAAAAATCCATTTACTTCATTTTACTCGTAAACAGTACATTAATAAAAATTTAATTCTTTTTCATTTTAAGAGAGATTTATTTACTGTTAGTTTCCCAACATTTTAATTTAATATGTACCATTTCAATTTCTTTAATCGTGAAATATTCGGAGAATCTTTTTACCATTAAAATAAGTGAAAGAAAATGCCTCTAAGGGATCTATAAATTGACTGAATTTGTTTCTCAAGGAATTTACTTGTTACTATTTCACCATTTGCAACTTTAAATTAAAACAGAAATAGGTTTCTTTTAATTATGATTTTATTCAAATTTTCGTCATATTATTAGGAAAAATCCATGGTATATCAAGTCAGTCAATTAATATTAAAGGGTTTTCAAATGTGTAGCAACTTTTATTTATTCCAAGCAAAGATTTACATTTACTTTATCTCACAGGAATACTTATATACAAAAATGCGCAGTTTCTTAGGTTTTTAAAAATTAATTCTTTCTTATCACATTTTGATGGAAAAAAAACCACCGACAAATCTAGTGTTTCCTTAATTTCCTTCAAATTTACTTTTAGAAAATACCTTCAATAATTCTTAATTGGTATTTAAATAATAAATTAAATGTTTGAATTGTATATGGTTTCATTGTGACTAGTTTTTTCTAACGCAGTCTTATATACGTGTATTATTACTAGAAACAATTGGTATGAATGAATTTTCAATCAAAACCATATATTTTTCAATGTTTAACCTTGAAATGTATTAAATTAATCTAAATATGCATGAATGTATTTTGTAGAAGAATATATCGGTAGAGATGCTAATTCAGTTGACGTACTTTAAATTTCTCTATTAATGACATTTCAAGTAGGTTTTTGGAATTAAGGATTACAGCAAATAAATGGTGAAAAGTATCGCATGTGGTATAAACTGCGAGTATTAAATAATTATTTCAGTGTTATTGGGTTATTCCCTTTGCAATATCTTAATCAAAATTATATTCTTGGTATCAAAAATGAATGAAAAATATCATAATCTTAATAAAATATATTAGTAATTAACCCTCCATGTAATAAATTCAATTACTGAAGTTTATTTAATAATCAATTACTGTGATTGTATATAAATTTAATTTTTATAAATACGATGTAGAAGCGGAGACACTTAGAAACTGATTTTCAGACTTGAATGTTCTTTATTTTTTACGCATTCATCAAACTTTTCTGCTAATTTTTTAATAGCCATAATTCTGAAAAAAATTTTTTAAATAATTCTTTCTTACTCAAACAATTGATTAAAGAGGATGCATATTGATCTGAGGCATATACTATTTACATTCTTCTAAATCATATTTTTGGTTAAAATTTAAATGCTTGTGTTTTAAAAACTAATTAATTTAACATAGAAAAACCAATTGGTCTAAAAAAGTAATCTCATTTTCAAAAAAGATGGAAATAGGAGATATTTGATAAAAATTAACATTACATACATTCTCTTCTTCAATAAAAATGATGTAGTTTTTCTATTGTGATTTAATATACATTTCCTTTTAAGTTAAGCATATATTTTCATAATAAAATTAAAGTTCACATTTCACATGGTATTTTATCAAAGAAATGATTAATATCATTATAAAAAAGAAGTAAATTTTATTTATTACTTTTAAAGAAACATTTACACTCATTTAAATGAAAATAGAAACTGTATTTTTAAGAATTAAATAGTCACTGTTTTTTTTTTCCAATTTAGTTATTTCTTGTCAATAATAAAGCAATTCTCTACCAAAGATTTTCGTGATTGGTCTTTTTCTATTTATCAATAGAAAGAAAAAAGACTTGCTGTAAGGAAAGGTAAAACATTGATAAAATCACGTTCTTATTGAATAAATGCCTTCTTGTTAGTTTCAACGCAACAAAATACTTTCCTGTCACCTACATTTCTTCTTTGGTTATCGAGATTTATTTCTCATTTTCCATCTAAAGTTTCTATATTTGGCCCACGAAACCATTTATTTCTCAGTCTTATGACGGGTAGTCTATTCTCTATCCTTTCGGGGTATAAAATATCATTTTAATAAAATGCCCAAAACTTTAAAAGCTTTTAAACTGAAAAACTTAAACCTTTTCTTAATATATATATATATATATATATATATATATATATATATATATATATATATATATATATATATATATATATATATATATATATATATATATATATATATATATATATATATATATATATATATATATATATATATATATATATATATATATATATATATATATATATATATATATATATATATATATATATATATATATATATATATATATATATATATATATATATATATATATATATATATATATATATATATATATATATATATATATATATATATATATATATATATATATATATATATATATATATATATATATATATATATATATATATATATATATATATATATATATATATATATATATATATATATATATATATTGTATTAATATTTTATGAAAGCGCAAAAGGTACTTTTTTATAGTATTACTGGAAAAATCTGCAAATGATGATACTTTTACGCTAAACTCCCAAAGAAAAATATGTGAAATTAACAATAGCATATAGAAAAATATATAAATATAATATTTTTAACTATTTATGATAAAGATAACATTTATTTCGCAGTGATATGATAAAGAATGGAAAAAAAAACTTTTGCTTATTTTTATGTTCTGCAGTACTATATACTGGTATGTAAAATTAAGCAACATGTGTTTTTTACTATTACTTGCGTGAAATCATCTAAGATATATAAAATTCAGATATGATTGATAGTATTTTGTACTGAAACTATTATGAAAACTTAGTTAATTACATAGTACAATATACATAATAGGGAATGAAGCAAAATGATGTTATTGAACTTGTATGTCGGTACAGGTGGCTGCGTCGATTCTGCAAGGAGAATAACAAGTAATTGTTACTCAATATGTTATATCTTTTTTCTTTATTGCAAATATAGCTTCGCCTATACACCGGATTGTGAAACAGTTCTTAAGATAAGGATGTTCATCCTTCAATCGTCATCTATTTCAATTGTTGGATGATTTCCGAAAGATATTATAGTGCCAAAGTATTTGCCACAAAGCATACCACAATTTTCCAAAGGCGATGAAATAATAAGTGTACGCTGGCCAAACTGTTCGAGTGATATCTTCTCTTTCCTATAGCAGTTGGACAGCAGAAAACTGAAGTGGCCGTACATTGGCATCTATAAAAACTAAGTCTGCTCCAATGTCATTTCAGCTCAGACGCATATTAGGAATAATAACTTTCTTGCTATACCTATCCCAGTTTAAAGAACCTCTGTTGAAAACGTGGAGCTCAATCCACCATATAAGTATGATGCATCCTAAGGTGACCTCTCCAGAACACCTGTAACACTCTTTATCTCAATGTTACTCGGATGAAACTATGATCCGAATTCTCTTCCAATTAATTGCCATACTAATCATTTTGTGATAATGAAACAAATGTTATCCGTAAAGATGATATGACTCCATTAATGAAGTGCCCAGTTTTTGTTCCTTGCATCAATGTAAACGGTGGTTCCGATGCCCAACATTAAAATGCATGTAATACTTAAAGCAAGGGACAAAAGGGCCGTCTTTGTTAAGTGGACTGGTCATAGTAAAACTTGTCCCCCCCCATTATTGAAAATAGTTGCATAGGAATAGTGTTTGCTAACTGTTTTCAAGATCTTTTCGCCTATAGGATGATATCCAGGTCCCCTACTGCAGTTGTTTTACTGGTGTGCAATACAATTGTCATTATGCAATATTATTTGCAAATCATTTTAATTTAATTTCAAATTAATTTTTTAACTTATGTGAATAGAAAATAGCTCAGCATATTTCAGTTATGTATTCATATCCAGATGGACTTTTAGAATTAAATGTACAAAAATATTATAAATTAGTGAGAAATGAAACATATCTCTGCGTATAAATGAACTAAATTTCAACCTTAGAAACTTCAAATATGTAAAAAATTAAAATTTCATATCGATATATGTTACGCAAAGGATTAACTAGAAAATAATTAATAATTAAATCTGTTATAAAACAAATTTTTACTATATAATAATGCACATACATTAAAATCTTTTGACAAATTTAATGTAGATGCTTTTATATATGTTATTCAGTACGCCGATATTAATGGTAATTTATCTACACCTTGTTTTCAACTGCATATATATATATATATATATATATATATATATATATATATATATATATATATATATATATATATATATATATATATATAATATTTTATAATTTAGATTAAATAAAGTTTTACATTTTTCATCGGTTACTTTTAAATTATTTTAACAATATCATATAATAAAAAAATCTCTTTCACATAATTACGTATTGATCATAAGAAAATTAATTAAAGAACGAAAATGTATACAATTATAATACACAACATTATATATTATAAAAATATGCTGTTTTTTTATATATTTAAAAGCATCATAGGATAACATATATTTTTTCAAAAGATAATTTATAAAATTTCAGGAAATATGCTTAGATTTAAGATAATTAAAAATTGTTATAAATTATTCTTTTAAATTAATACTTTTAATTTATAAAATTTGAGTTTTGTTTTGTTTCTCCAACATATAACAAATATTAATATTAACTAAAAGCTCATAACTTAAAAATCAATGGATATCCTTCAAAAAATTAAAATCTGAAAATATATCAGTTCTGTTTCATATTTATTTTTTATCAATTTAACAACTTTAAAATAATTGCATTCATAAAAATTAAGTTTAAAATTATAGAAATAAATTATTTTTATAAATTAGAGTGAAAAATACATTCCTTATAAAATCTTATTATTTCACAATCTAAGATATATAGTCAACACCTATAAGTTAAATAAAATACAGAAAGTATTCTATAGTTAAGAAATGCAAAATGGCTTACCTTCTAGCAGACTATTATTATAATTGTTGCATTCTATTTCGTTCGTGGGAATATTTTCGGAATCAAATATTATATGATCTTCAATTTGATGTTTTTCCAATTCAAAATGCACGATATAATCTGTTGCATTCTCATCCTCCATTTTAAAATGTCTGCTATTTATTTAGTTTAAAATATCATTCCATTCCATACATAAGAACTATATTAGTAAGTGATACATATACCAAAGAGAATTAATATGGATTTTAAATTAAGCAGAATACGAAAAAACTAATTTATATTAGGAAATATGAAAATTTTACTTCAGAACTATATACTTAGTTAATATAATGTATATGATATTAAATGAAAAAAAAACTAAATTGCAATTTAGTTTATTTCAAGTGTTGCGATTAAAAGGGTTACCTTTATATATTTTTTCATAAAGTATTCCACGTTATGCTTATATTATTTACGTTTTTCCATATAATTAAGAGAAGAAAGTATATTTATTAAATTTTCTTTTTCGAAACTTTAAATTATATCAATTTATATTTATAAAAGCAAACAATATTTTTTCAAAAAAATTAATAAAATAATTGAAAATAATAACTTTTTAAAATTTGTTTGTTGTAAAAAAGTTATTAATAATAAAGCAAACTGAAAAATTATATGAAATAATATGACGTTAAATAATTTCTGCTTCAATTTATAACTTCTGCCAGAAGATTTATCGCAATTAAAATGAAATGTCCAACTGACATAAAATTTTGATTAGCTACCGTGAAGGTTTTTGAAGTAACTTGTCCACAAAACACTTAAGAGAAGAAAAGGGTCTGTGCTGAAGCGAAGAAGAGACTGTGGAAAATAGCTTTGTGCTTCATCTAAAACTTAGCTGTTCAGTGGATCAATATTTTTACTTTTCTGTGTTCTTATTGGCTGGTTAAAGCGAGCGTAGATGCCCTCTATCGGAAATTTCACTACTTTAAGATCTCTGTGCCGTTGCTTGAAAAATAAATTCTGAAAGTGTATCAACTAGGTTTAGATTTTTGATGAAGCTAAAATACACACACACACACATAAAATCACATGTATTTCAACAAAATTAATAAAAAAATAAAGACTGAAAAAACATTAAGAAAACTTCTGATATTTTTTTCAGTAAGTTAAAGATGAAGTTTGTAGTTTACTGGAGCAATAAAATGAATGAATTTTTAAGTGATATTTACCTACAGTATAAATTGGATTTTTAACAAGTTTTTAATTTTTATTTTTAAGGCACCATTTACAATGCTTTGTATTAAGCAATACTATAACATATGATTTTAATAAAACATGCTTCCTAAAATCTTTTAATTTATTTATAATAATTACTATAAAGATCTACAACAGTGTTATTTAAATAATCAAATTATACACTGAAATAAATAAAGAATAAAAACAAAATTTATATATTGGTGATATTTTAATGTTAGTTAAGCATTGCGCTATTAATGTTGAAAATTTAAGTAAATATTTTTCCTGGAAGCTATAATCAAATTTCCCTGAATACTATAATTTAAAAAATTTTAATTCTAAAATGGCTTAATGATTTTCTTACAAAAACATGAGCAACTTTTGCCGACCAACATTTCCCAACTTCCAATACTTAAAAAAATAAAAAATTATGACAATCTTCAAAGTAGCTGACAGTTAATTATTTTATTCATATTAAAATAACTGTTCTATTTAAGCAACATATTTCGTTCATTTGAAAAACTAGGTAAAGTTATTTCCGTCCTAATTCAAGGCTGTTTTTTTCATACGAATCATTGAGATCATTATTTAAAAGTTTTGTTTCTCATGATATATAAAATTTCAATAGTATATATTTATTGATAAAACTTATCCTAGCAGTGTATTCAAATTATCCCAGTTAGAATCATTCTACTCGGTAAAATTGAATGTTAACCTTTGAAGTACACTTTTCCAGATTTTCTATTCAAAAATATTTCTATAAAAAGGGTTGTTATTGACAAAAAGCGACCCATAACTTTTACTAGCTACTTTAATTGATTGTATTTGAAGAACACGACAGTATTCCCTAAAATGATACGAAATATTATCCTTAAGTTGATATATTGAAATTTATTCTTGCATTAATATTACCAACATGTTCATCAAACATTTCAGGCTAAATACTTTTTAATTTATAAGCAGCAACAATAATTTAAATAATTCAGATCATATTACAGAGCCACACATTAAATTATTAAATATTTAACGTACTTTTAAATATACAAAACATAAAATTATATTGAATTTTTTTGAAAGGACAAATAAAGATATTCAGTTACGTTTTAGTTATTATTAATGAAAAGAGAAATCAAATTACCTGCACTTAAATGTTGCAATAGCATTAGAATGAATGATAAATTAAAGCTCTTATCATTCATAAAAATATAATTAGATGGCACAGATGTCGTATAATTCAGGATGCCAAATATTGAGTTTGATTTTTTAGCAGAATTTCTTATGTATTTAGTAACCTGGTCTTTATTACATCATTCATATGTAAACCTACAAGAATTATGCAGAATAGTCTAATTTGACGACTCTAGTATTGACATCATCGCACACATCATAATACATCATCTTAGCAACATTGACTCATCGCCAAAAAATTCTAAATTTGCCATCCTGGTTTGTACGGCATCTGCTCCAATTATATTTATCAAAGCACTGACATGTTCATTT
Organism: Latrodectus hesperus; assembly: GCA_037975125.1. Classification (NCBI taxonomy): domain Eukaryota; kingdom Metazoa; phylum Arthropoda; class Arachnida; order Araneae; family Theridiidae; genus Latrodectus; species Latrodectus hesperus. Next base: position 55,467,293 of record CM075861.1, read on the forward strand.
CTTCAGAAAAATACGAGACCATTTGATAACTGAGGCAAAAAGATCTTGCGTTAGAAATCCATGTGAAATAGGCCAAGAGGTAGGTCAAGGAAAATTTAACTTGATGAAATTTTAAAGATGGAGGATTAAATTCACGGACAGAATTGTCGGAAGTATATTGTGCAGTAAGCTAAAGCCCACATTGGTTCTTGTGCCATAAAAAGAAGGCATGTTTCAATTTTTATTTTGATGTTATGGCTTAAAAATTTACAAAAATTAATTGGAAGTATACTATAAAACTATATAATCCGACCTGAAAGCTGTTATTTAAGTAAATGTAGCTCCAACTTGCTAATTTCTGCTACAAAAAGGAACTATAATAAATCAGCTTTGTAATAAAATAAAAATGTTTCCTTTTGTTCCAGGTTAAACTTCAATTTTTTATATCAATAGAATATGATTTAATGCAGTTTTTTATTAATTTGTTTTAAAAAAAGTATAATTCGTTATTGATTTAGTTGAATCTCATAAGAAAATTTTCAATTTCTTCTATTTACTTATTTGCTTCTCGTACGCACATTTTGCTTGAGTTGACGTTAAACAAATTACGACAGCGAAATTAATTAATAATACTAAGAGAATGTGATAATATATTACGAAGAATATGAAGAAAATACTAAAGTTTGTAATCTAGTAAAACAATAAATTATGTGAAATATAAACATCCATGGAAAACATTTTCATTGGCATCTATGGTAAGAATACAATGTTGATAAAAAGTATCATGTTGAAATAATAATTTTATATTCTATACAGAGATAATAAAAATACATATATGTAAGCTTTCTAAAATTTATATTGCTTTAGGCTGAAAATGGAAGTTGTTATTTCTTTTGAGTAAACATATGTCTTATAGAGTAAGTAGAATTTGGAATACTTTCTTTAAGATAACTTAAAAAAATGACTTTCGGCGAAATCATAAAAAAATAATATCTCACATATTTTTTTTTAAATAAAAGTGCTTAACCAGACAAATGTGTAAAAATTGTTCATAAAGTTAGGAGTATTATAAGACTATTTACTATATTTAAATGTTTCGAAAGAAACATTTCTAATTAATTGCATTAGTATTGGCTTAAGACCTGAAATAAAATAAAAAATATCTCAGTTTGGTAGAGGCTTACGTATCTTAAAATCTAAAATAAAAATGTAAAGTTCACACACACACACAAATAATTACATTACATAGAAACAAACAAAAAATAAATAATAACATTCAAATAATATGAACATTTTGATATAACATTTTGATGTAATAAAAATTACATATAATAACACAAATCTCATCAATTTTCTAAAAATCTTGAAAAAGGCCCAAAAATGCATTTTTTTCGATGTCTGGGACCATTAGAATTCTTTTCAAAAAATCGTTTGCGAAGACATTTGATAAAAAGATCCCTTAGGGTGTCTTGAATCTGTTCGATGCCAATAGTGCATAAAATTCAAATAATTATACGTATTTCTTAGATTGTAAAAAGGAATATTCGCGTGGAGTAAAAATAAGAGAAAATTTTAAATATCGATAAAACAGTTAAAAAGGAATTTATAAAATATAAATTTCAAAATTTTAAAAATTGAATTATAAAAACATTAAAATAAATATTTAATTATATTATAGAAAATAAAAGAACGAATATATAAATTCTCAAATAAAGAACAATAAAATAAGATCTATACAAATAGAACTAAGTTCCAACAAGGTTATGTTAGTTTTTGAAATTTTAAGTTTTGTATGTGTGTCTCACGCGTTGGAAGAAATATTTCATTTCTATGAAATAAAATATATTTTCGAGTGTGTTTCTTTAAATAAAAATAGATGAAAACTATCGATCATGTACCAGAATTCTAGTTTCTGTAGTATTGATACATTTATAGGTATGTCATATAATACTAAGAATTTCTAGAGCAAATTAACTGAGACACATACGATAAAGATATCTCTTCTGTATCAGTTTTCCGAATAAATGTCACATTTTACCCATAAAATTCAATTTCTCAATTTTCCGAGCAATATGTATGGTAATGAAATAAACAAAAAATATGTTTAGACACGATCCTCAAACATATTTATTTATATTTTAAGTTTAAATTTAGAAATATTTTCTTGATATTTATTAGATTTTTGTGAATAATTCAATTTAATGTAATCACAAATTTTATTTTAAATTTTAGAGTTGATTATTTTCTTTAAAAAATATGAAAATCTTTATAAGAAATCCTATTTTCATATGGTTTAAGTTAGAATTTAATTCGAAATACAACTTGAATTTGCCTGTAAATTAAACTATACGAATTATGAGCAGTGTTTAGAAGAATATTTTACGCATTTTCATTAGTTCCAGGAGAGATATTTGTGTTATATATCAATTTTATATTTATTCTTCTATATTAAGTTTCGTATAGATTAGTTTAGCAAAGATAGACATTTCTTTTCAATCTTCTGTCCATCAAATAAGGATTAGACAAGTCCCGTAGGCTGAATAACAACGATGTTACCAAGAATTCAATTTTCTGCAAAAATACAAAGTTTGAATCACATAATGGATTAGATTGTCTAAAATGCATCGATACTTTTTCCAAATGACCTTTCTCTTCAAGATTATGAATCAGCCAGCATAAATTCCCTTCATATACCATGTTTGACATTTGGAAGGAATCAATCTCATTTGATATTTGCGCTTATGTCTTCCATATTTGAACACATTCTTTGTGTGGAAAAATAGGAAAGCTCATACTATGATCATATAAATGTCCTGCTCTAATAAATAAACAAGTTTGCAATTCTAACCGTAATGGGAATGATGTTTATCATTATGTTAAATTTGACTGAAAATCGTTGTTTTGCCATATATATGTACTATTTATAAACATGCATCTTATCTGTGTAGCTGACAGTAAGAAATCCAAGTGATTATTGAACTTCACATTGGTTACAGTCAGCATTAAAACCTACCAATCTTTTTCACTTAATTCTTCTTTTGTTCAATATTTTTGCTTTGCAGGACATATCTAACCATTCTAGGTGTATGTTACGATCACTTTAGAAACTGTACTCATACGATAAGCCTTCAGGCTTAGATATTTCATTCAGTTGGAGGCTATTGCTCGACGAGCTCCTTCAATTTTTCCTCTTGAAAACCTGTCAGATCTAATATTTTAAGCTTTTTCCAAAATTCTAAGTCGTATACAACTTTATTAAGGGTACATCAGACTACCAGGATATATATTTTGGCACAAGTGCCGTATAATCCAATACGCCAAATTCTGAGATTGGTGATTTTTTAGCGGATTTTCTTATGTATCTTGCAACCTCGTTTTAATTACGTCATACATATGGAGACCTATAAGAATTATGCAGAAAATTCTATTTTGGTAACCCCTGTATTCAGGTCGTCGCGCTCGTTACGATACGTCATCTTGGCAACATGTCTTCATCGCCAAAAAATTCAGAATTTGGAATCATGGATTATACGGCATCTGTGCCTATATTTTTTATATTAAAAATATAGCTCTGCTATGAATTTTAATGCTTATACCACTTTCATTTATATGTGCTTCCAGTATTTTAATAACTTCACATGGAATTTCTGTTATTTATTATGATGAAAATGCTTGTATTATCACCATTAGATAATTAGTTCTTTATCACTATTAGCCGATGATATTTTTCTTGTATATATGTTTAGAATTTTATAATTTTAATTGCTTTTTTATAATTCTAATTGTTTAAAGTTAATAATATAAGACAATTTGCATGTTTTTGTAAATTTTATATCGTAATTTTATTCTAAATAGCTCTTTGAACTATGATTTAAGTTTACACAATTTGTAGGGAATGTTTGACACAGCTTGCTGTTTAGTAATTCATAAAATTATAAATGATGTAAACCAGCCCATGAAAAATGCATTTATAAAAAATCTTGTATATTTCATTTTATACATAAAGTTTCAGCAAATGTTTATAGTTTCCTGCCTGAATAATTATTAACTTGTTTATTTCCTTAATGATATTATCAATTAATGATTTAATTAATCACTTAGTAATCACTTAATGATTTCTTGGGAACATCATATTTTGAAGGAAAATGTTTAAATATCTGTAGCGCTAAAGATTAAAAATTATAATTTTAATAGCTAAAGTTTTGAACATGCCTGGAGTAACGTTGACTATATTTCCTGGATGATCTCGATGCAAAGAAAGGCATATTTAAAAGAATTTTTTATTAAAAAATCATTAATTTATATTTATTTTTTATTTAGCCAAGAGTTATTAAACATCATTATTCGCCATATTCTATAAATATCATGTTCTAATTGGCTATAATATATTTTCCTATTAATAAACCAGAGACACATAGCATTTTCAACTGAAAATTAAGATATTTAACTGAAAATTAAGTATTTCTATTTCCTCAAATTTTCTTGAGGGTTTTTTTTTCGGTTCTTGTGAAGACGCTTAAATAACAGTTTTTAATATGAATTTAAAATTCATATTTACATATACCATTGAAAATAAATTTTTGTGACTACAAATAACAATTTTATTAATTATTTTGATTATATTTTTTGTACAAAAGCTTCAAAACTTATTGTAAAATTTCTTTGAAGACACAGGTTTCTCTATAGATCTGAAAATTATATGAATAGAAATTTCCTTTGTTACTATTTTATTTACTGTATCAGTACTGACGCCTAAGACTTTCTCTTCATTCCCTGTAGTATAATACATAGAAAATATTCCCATTTTATCTTTACTAGTTGGTTTCTGACATTTACTTTATACTCTTGACTACTTTAGTTACATTTTCTTTTAGCCAAATAGTTTGCGATGCATTTGGGAGTTTTACAAATGGAATTCTATGTATGTACTAACTCATGTCCTTTTCAATCTAAAAACATATCTTGCAAATTATATTGAAATGACATATATGATATTGAAATGACATAT